>JAXGGA010021150.1:0-17084 GCA_038373865.1 Uloborus plumipes | reverse complement strand
GCCCACATATCATTGACCATGGGAAAAACAGTGATGTTCTAGATTCAAACCACAAACTTTTAAGGATAGGCCTTGTGATTTGTTGATGGTCATGACAAATGCAAGACAGATCGGAAATTGAAGTCTTTTAAATTCAAACGGTATATCGGTTGGGATCATCGGTATCCTCGGAATGAGCAATCGTTTCTGACAGCTTATCACACATAAATTTTTGAGGAAAGTAACGCTTTTGTTTATAATTTACTTCACAAAAAAGTCAAATAACACTCAACGCACCGCTAACTTTCAACCTGTTTACAGCGCTCCGGAAGCTGCCAGAACGTGTGCTTTATGTCGCTCAGCCATGGAGGTGTCAAAAAAGGCTTAGTCAATACGACATTTTTTCTATTTATGTAACTGACACATATAAATTATAACCTATGTCCGTCTCCTGGCTCCAAGCTACCTACCCACCAATTTTTAGCCATATCGGTACAGCCGTTCTTGAGTTATAAATGGTGTAACTAACACGACTTTCTTTTATATATATAGATTTATTCATTGAAAACGATTGACGAATTTTTCTACGGAAGAACTATAACAGTTACATTCTCTAAAAGGTGCGAAAAAACTTCATTTATGCGTTTATTTACTTTTTACGTGTCTATTTCATCTGATGAGATTGGTATATTTTGCATTTAGAAATCAGCTTTAAGTGCTAAAAAGGTATGTTTGACATAATTTTCAGTCTTAGATAATCAAGATAATATTGATCAGATGCTAGAATGCTGGTGTCGATGTACGGGAAAGTAGGCTCGTTTAGTTCTTGACAGAACTTCTTGTTTTTTTTACCGAGCGGGCTGGGTCCCCAGGTACTATCTTTTTAGTTGAAAAATGTTTAAATGATTTTTTTGGTAAAAAACATCTTTTTGGTGATTTTTTTTCCAGTGAATTTTTTTTTACTGATTTTGTTTTGCAAAAAATAGTTTTGGTAAATTTTTTAGAAAGAAAAAAAAATGCTAATTTTTTTAGTAACAATTTTTTTTTTCAGTTCGGATGCCCTTTCCCGTTCGTATGATTCTGCGGCGCTCATGCAAATCAATTTTCAAAAGGAATTTGATGGGGTGTAGCGAAAAAATTTTTAAAACGCTGGTTTAATGTTTTGTATCTTTAAATTATATTTCTTTCTTAATTTCATGCCCCCTCTCTATCTAAAAAAAGCATTTTAACAGTATACTTTCCAATTTACAAATATCTGGTAAGAATTGATTTACCTTTCATGCATGAAGAATTTTTTTAATAACAATTTTTTATTTCTCAAAACTTCTTATTTTTTCTCAGAAAACGGCACGGCGCTTCTAAAGGTCAAGTATTAATGGAAATACACTCCCACTCGTTTTGCGATCGGAAAGCTCTCTCATTAAAATTCTACTATTGCAAGTTTTGTTTTGAAATGCTTTTGAAACATCGATGTATTTTTAATAGAATTTTCAAGTTTCTCACTTTTGAAAGTTTTATGCGACGCGTTTTTTTCTCCTTTTCCAAAAATCGTACTAGTGAAGTAAAAATATTGAGAATTAGTTATGAACTTTTATTTAACGGTGCAAATTTTTACTTTATCTGAGTGAGTTTTTAATATTTAAAGATTTTCTTGAAGGATGGAAGCATAAATTAATACATATATACTGTACGTATATATTAGAGTTATAATAGCTTTTGTAAATTTGTAGATAGAAATCAAGCACATGATTTTTTTTAAACCCAAAAGATTTTTTTTATTGTAGTTTCTAAATGTTAAAAATTGCATAGTTAAGTTTTGACTTTTGGAAAATATTGATTTACCTGCTACGGCGGCGCTAACCCTTTTGTACTGCAAAATAAGTGGCCTTACATGTTTAAAGACATTACACAAAAGCATTTTATATCGAAAACAAGTTTTTTTTTGGATATCTTTTTATTAATCAGCTCACATGTTTTGAACTGGAAAATGAGCCTCTTGAAATCCCATAATACGAGGTGCGTTCAAAAAGTAAGGGCCGTTTGCTTATATTTAAACAAGGCTTCACTAGATAGCGTTTTATACCGGCTGTTTCATTTGATCAAAATCCTTGGGATAAAAACGGTGGTCTTTGTCCAGCGACATCTATTGAATTATATGGTAACCATCATTATATACAAATCAGATAATAAAAGACAAAATTAAAAGTTAATTTGTTGGCGACAATTTTACAATTTGGCATTCAATTCCATTTTAGTATATTTAAGCGTTATTTAATAGTTTGTTTTATTTGTTGGTTTATTCTGCATTTTAACTGCTTATTTTAATTAGTAGCGAATTATTTTTCATTTTAATTAATTCTAATTATTAATTATCTATGAAACGACACTGACACCGCAGAGCGATAAATGGCGAAATCTATTCGCTAAGCGAGCCAATACTAGCAACGGGTTGTCATAGAACTTTTTAAAATTCAGTCCAGTTTGCCATTATACAGTTGGTCGTCGCAATATTGTAGTTTTGTTTATTTTTTTCGTAAATGTATTGCTCTTTAGTACCAAGCTATTATATATGCTCATTTCGTGTTACTAAAAAAATTAATATGTTTTGTTGTCAATCGTCTTTCCGTTGTACACCATCGCTTCATTACGGTACATTTCATCCTGGGGCATCAAAAAGAAAAAAATAAAATGTCTCGACGAATAGATTTGCCATTTATAGCTCAGATGAGTCAACGCCATCAAAATGGACATCTGAAATTTTGGGTAGCAATTAAGATCGCGTGAGCAACAATAATGAAACAAAATAGTAAATTAGAACAATATTATTTCGTTGCTACATTTTTAATTTATCGTCGGTGAATTTAAGCGTATATTTTATTAATGCAGAGATGTCAATATTGAACGCCATTGCTATATGTTGTTAATTCGAAGAAAGTAAACAGATGAATGAATGTCGTATGACTGAATCATAAGTTGTGACCAACTTTACCTGAAAGAGGAATTTATTTCCTCTAAAAAGCAGTACTAATAAGGCATTCGGCATAAATTCACTCTGTACTCCACTTCAATTGACTATATCAATATTTTTTAACCCTAAAAGATAGGATAAACATCACTTTTTACAGCAGAAACAATATGCTAATTAATGTAAACAAACATTTGGATGGTCCTTGTTCAGCGCTCTCTAGCGGGCAAATCTTTGATGTTCTATTGATGTTCTGAGTAATGATACAGCCTGTATAAAACGCTATCTAGTGAAGCCTTGATTTAAATCAGTGGTTTTCAACCTTTTTACAGCTACCGCCCCCTTTAGGACGGAAATTTTTTTCAACGCCCCCTTTGAAAACGGGAGTAAAACTGGAAGAGCAAGCAGTTTTTTTTTGACCTGTTTAATTCTATAATTTTGCCCAAACAGATTATTGGAAAATTACAATAGAGCAGAAAAACTTATGGTTTTTTTTTTTAACATTATATATATTTAAAATCTTTAAACGAGCAATTCTTGTAAGTATATTTATTGATTTATTTATTTTTCGGATCTCGAAAACGGCTCTAACGATTTCGATAAAATTTTGTATTTAGATAGAGTTTTGGTTTTTGAGTTCATCTACGTCGGTGTTTTTCCTGTAAAAACGCGAGTTTTCGCAAAAAAACCCGTTTTTTTTTGTGCCTTCATTGAAAGTTTGAGAAGCTTTCTTTTCGTCATTTTCTTTATGATTACTATCATTGTTACTTTTCATAGCAACCACGTTTAGTTATAACAATGGATTTCATATTTAATCACATGAGCCGTTACCATCGAAACTCAAAATCGGAGTTTCGATGGTAACGCATCAGGGTAAATTTAAATTTTAAGGTATTTGGTAAATGAGTTTTGGCAACATGTTAAAATTGTTATCGTTTTTGAAGAGATCGATCAAAATAAAGTTAGGGTCAGGTGGGGGAAAGTGGGTCCATGGGGTAAAGTGGGGCTATTTCGCAAAACACCAATTTATTCGATTCTAATTAAGATAATTGGTTAATTCTTTTTTTGAGACGCGAATTGAGATTACAGCAAATAATTTTCTTTTAGTTTTAAAATCTGGCAGTAATTTAAATAGTGAAAAAAATATTAGTTAATGTTCGTTCCATACGAAATGTAATTTTAAGCTGCTAATAAACTTCTTTAAAACACCATTATTAAGAAGCGTAATCGATAATTTTTTGTACAGAGTTGAAGTGGATTATTCATAGAACATATCGCCATATAAAAGTAAGAAAAAATTTGAAAATTCTTTTTTTTATGAGTTTTTTTCTGAGGTGGGGTAAAGTGGGTCTATGATTAGGCTTAGCTAAGTGCTATATGAAGCTGATTAATTTGGTCTCTAAAGTCAACATCTGTAAAGGTTTAAAGCTTTATTTTTTTAACACTATTCTCTTTGTTTTCGTAATTTCATTGAATGACTGAACAAAAGTTCTCATTTTTTATAACAATGTTTTTATAACAATGTTTTTTTTCAATGTTTTTTTTTAAACCAGTGTTTTTCCATCTAAACGATAATCAATGCTCGATTTCTGTTGACATTATTTCTTTAATTAAATACCAGAAATAAAAATTTATAAATATTTACGTTTCTGCATTTAAATGTAGTTAAGGTGCATTTATTTCACTGTATTCTTGCTTAAAAAACAATATTTACATTTTTTGTGCTAATATACACGTATTTCTAAATTAGCCCCACTTTCCCCCACCATGGGGGAAAGTGGGTCTATCAAAACACGATCTTTTAAATGTATCACTGAGAGAAAATAAACCTTCAAAATTGAATAAATCTGCTTCATACTTAATCTATATGAGTCCAATGTATATAAATTGCATCAAAATTTTCATTAAAATTAATTTAATAGTCAGATTTTAAGGCCTAATCGAAAAAAAGCTTGATTTTAGCCCCACTTTCCCCCACCAGACCCTAATTTTGTGTGGTTTTACAGTAAGTATCGTTTAAATAAGGTTGTGATTTTAAACTAAATTACGACTGTTTTAATGCATAATTGCAACCAACGGCTTAAAAATGGGAACTACTTTAATATACCCCCCCCCCCCCCAAAACCGGAAATTTGGCGACTTTTTTTCTCGCTAAGAGAAAAACCTGTTTTTGGAGCAACAAATTTCGTTGCTGACAAACTTAAAAAAAAAAAAAAAAACTCAAAAAAATGGTACAAAATGCAAGAAAATACCAAATTTGGCAACCGCAAAAACCTAAATTGACAACACCAAAGTAAGAAACAGCAACCCTAAAAAGTCCTTAGGAAGTGCATGATTTAGCGCTTTAATTTTTTAATTTAATTTTTTAATTTTTTATTTTTTTTGAGGGGGGGATGAAAATTGTACCAAAAAATGCTTTTCAAGTTCATCTAAACAAGTACTTCGAATTTTAGAAAAAAAAACACGATTTAACAAACCTCTTTTTTTTTAACCGAGCGAGGCTTGGTCGCCCTGATATTATTTTTTAAACTGAGCATTTTTTTTCCACTGAAAAATTGTTTCTGGACCATTAAATTAGTAAACCATTTTTAAGGTGAACGAGAACAACACGGTTTGAAATAAAAATGCACCTTTTTAAAATTTTTATTTGAAAACCAAAATATTTTGAAAAATACACCACGTTCAAATAGTTCCTTGAACAGTCCGATTCCAAACATTGTGCACAGTGTTGTTGTTATATGCTTGAAACTATGCAATACACATCCCCTACTTATAAAGTACGGATATAGGATTTTACTGTGAAAAGGCAATAAGAAAGCCGGACCTTCTAATTTTCTCAGGAGTGACAAAGACTTAAAACTACGACCTGTCACCTTTAAATATTATAAATCAAGTATTATTTTTTTTTTAACCCTTCACTGCACGGTGTGCCAGATCTGGCACAAACCAAATAAACCCTCATATATTCCTATGATTTTTAAATGCAGTTAAACTGAGCTTTGTGCCCCTTCTGGAACATTGCTATAACAGTTTAGTGTGATTTTTATGCACTAGTTAGATGCACTAGTCTAGGTATTACAGTTCTTGCTTTTTTTAAAAAAAGGGTCTGCATTTCCGTTAGAAGTTTGCTTAGTCATTATTTCCTTTGTTCCAAAAATGTTTAAATACACTTAGTGGAAAGTTTGTTTATACCACTTATGACACAAAAACATTGTAGATTATTACACTTATCGGTATACAAAGCATATGCTATGTGCTTCGTGCCATATATAGAACAAACAATTAAAACAACATTTTTGGTGCACATTTTTAAGATTAATTTTTTTCTTCATTTTTCCTGAACTCAGGGTTATTTAAAAGGTAACAAATGATTTTTTTCATGAAAATATAAAAAATCGTGCAGTGAAGGGTTAATTGAAATAAGTTGAATTTACAAATTTTAAGGGAAGTTAATTTCAAAGAAATTCCTTTTGAGGTATTTATTGCTGTGAAGGTTTGATACAATAACAAAAGTTATAAGTATACACTTGGCTACATCAGAGTAAAGATGGCGGTGAGATACTGAGGATATCCTCCCAAATTACGTTTGAAAACAGTCTTAAAAATGCAGTTTCTTTAATCTCAGGTTTCGTGGTGTTGAGACTTAAGTTCAGATTCCGCATCAGGTGAAACATTTAAAAATGGTGCAATTTTAGGCAACTTTTGGTAACGTTAACTAGGGCGAAATGGGTCCCTCATAATGATTTTTCAAAACTGAAGTTATTTTAAGGCTAAATTTAACAATGTTACGGAGTCAGAGCTATTTTTAGTGTTCTCAAAAATAGAAGTAGAAAAAAAAACGCTAATTTAAACTTTTTTTTTGTTGAAGTTGACTGAATAGTAAAGGTTCGAGAGTTGTCTCGAGAATTTTTTTTCACATTGAACTCTAAAGAATGCGATTGTTAGTTACCTTTGGTGTTGATAGGGGATGCTCTAATGGCAGAAAAAGTCTATCAAGTCAATTGGCTCTCATCTAGACATTTTTAGAAACTGACCTCGTAAAAACGCAATTTCAGGCTCTGTTTGGTCACAATTCTAGAAGAGGCGAGTAGTTTGAGATTCCCACTTTTCCTCGAAAAATTTTCAAATGGACATCATTAACACATTATTTGGTTATTTTAGGTGGTTACGCTATGGAAGGGGGTACCCACCTCAAGAAACTTTTTTGAAATTCAAGTGCTATTGGCAAATTTTAGGCTTCATGACATTAGGAGAAAGATCAGAGTTCGGGAGATAACCCCTGGAAATAAATGTCAAAGCTGTCCTGTGGCAGTATAAAAGCAGAAGATTTCCTGCCGCCTCCGCCCTAAACATGTCCTCACAAGCACATTTCAAAATGTACCCACCGCCCCCTTACCGCCCAAAATATATCCACCGCCCCCTGCCGCCCAAAATATGTTCACCGCCCCTCACCATCTTCCTACCGCCCACCGGGGGGCGCTATTGCCCCCGTTGAGAACCACTGATTGGAAGCTGAATGGAGCTTCGGAGCACAGTTTAACTACTGCAGCGCCATCTGCTGACTCATTATGAAGGTACAGCGTCATTTGTTTTGGTTCTGAAGTCGTACTGTTGTCCGTGAATGCAAAGAGCAATGGCCGCGAAAATCGCTGATCCCGCCAACTGTGAAGCACGTTCTGTGATTCGTTTTTATGTGCAAAAGGCTGCTGAAATTCAACGGGACTTATGGCCTGGTTTATGGGACTACAGTTATGAGTAAAGAAAGGGTTAGACAATGGTGCCATGATTTTGAAAATGGCTGAAGAAATGTCCATGACGAAGAGCGGAGTGGCAGGCTCCGTATGATGAAATCGTTTCACAAGTGGACCAAGCACTGGGATCTGATCGTCGATTGATGATGAGTGGTCTGGCTGAAGAATTACCTCAACTCGGATGCACTACTGTTTACACTATTGCCTCGGAAAACTTCGCATACCACAAATGACTTGTTTTCTCGCATTGTTACTGGGGATGAGACGTGGGTATCCTACGCCAACTCGGAAACAAAACTGCAATTCATGCAGTGGTGACACTCAACTTCACCAAAACCGAAAAAGTTTAAACAAACCGGAAAGGGACTCGAAAACACAGTTGTCAATTGGGTTCAACTCTCAGGCGGCAAGCTTTAATGCAGAGGGGTTAAAGAAGCTGGTGTAGCTGTACGAAAAATGCTTAGAAATGAACGGCGATTATGTAGAGAAGTGAAGTAAGTTTGTACCTAATTAAATATGACGATAAAATTTGTTTCTTCTGAGTATATTTTTTTCTGTGATCAAACGGCCCTTACTTTTTGAACGCGCCTCGTAGTTGTGTCATCCTTGAAAACCGCGCCTAGCACTCGGGAACCATTCCACTTATAAAAGGGGTGATGGGTTGTGAGTGAGAACTTTCCGAAGTTTTCAATTTAAAACTTGCATTTGTTATTCTTATTTGAAATTAGCATCATTCTACTTTGTCTGATACGGCTGAAAATGCTTCTTATTATTCTTCCCCTTATTGCTATCTTACCTATAACCCCTATTTTGGTAAGATCAGAGAAGACAATACGATAAATACGAGGAAGGTGTTTACTAGAGATGGAACGAAGCTTCGGCCGAGCCGAAGCTTCGGCCGTTTTGCCGAAGCTTCGGTCTGGCCGAAGCATGAGCTGTGATTCGGCTGCTTCGGTCTGAAATTTATGCAGCAAATTTTCTGTTACAATTATTATCACATAAGATAATCTTTTTAACTCAAAATTGTTCCTCATGATAAAGCATAATAGAAATTTATATTCAATTGAAAATATGTGCATATTGAACATTTGAAGCCAGAATGCATTCAATAATTAATAAAATATTTTTAAACAATATGTTCGTTTAAATATTACATTTCGTTATATTTGTTCAAAAAAACTTTAGTTTTAAAATAAAAGCTATATAAATGTACTGCATTGAATATTTTTCAATGATTTCTAGCTTTGAAACTTTGAACAATGGTAATGGTTCTTATGTGTACAAGGGCAGATGTGCAACTATTATGCACCCTGAATTACTTTCTTTTAAAATTTTATATTTTTTGAAATTTATAGGCACACAATTCTAGTTTTTTTAAAGAGATGCATTAATCTATCAACATATATTAACTTATTATGCATTTCATTGATCAAGATTCTAAACAACAAAATCAGGATATAGTAAAACAAGTAAGTAATTGTTAATACATAACTTAAAGTTACATCTTATTTATTTATTTTTGTATAAATCAAAATATGAGGAAGGGGTCCAGTCCATTAGTAGCACACATCCACCCAAGATCCGCATTTTAAGTATTTATAGTTAAAAAAGAATAAATTCTGATTAGTTGATTAACTTTAAAAAAGATTCGTCATTTATACTTGAATTAATAGAATAATACCTGCTCATTTGTCACACAACTTAGAATTATGATGTAAAAAAAAAACAATGTTTCAGCATTTTTAGGCAGAATCCTGCTTCTTTTCTTCTCGTATACATTACCAGCTTCGGAAAATGTGCTTTCACTGTATACACTGCTACCTGGAGCAGATAAGTAGCGTTTGGCCAATTCTGATAATCCTGGAAACATTGTCTTATTTTCCATCCACCAATTCAGTGAGCAATTTTTCCTATTTAAGAGTGGCTTGTTCATGTACAGTTCTAGCTCTTGTGATTCATTGCTTGTGATTTCCAAAACTCAACCTTGGAATGAATAGTTTCTTTGAACATGGGCCATTCCATGAAAAGTGAAACCAATTGGTCAAAGATTCATATTGAAGTTATGTTGCTATGTTATACATCATTTTAAAGCTTAAGATGTATATTTTAAGAATCCTGTATTGGTTTTTTGGTGAGAGTTAAAATAATACTTGTTTTCTTAGTTGGAAGTATGATATTCACGAACTTGTAAAAAATCAGAAAAAAGAACACATTTTCAAATGCATATTTCTCATCGAAAAATAAAAACAAAAATAACTACTTGTAGCACAATTTTAACTACTAAGACGGTACTATAATATGCATTCATTAATTTCTTTTGATCTAAATGGTGTAATTGAAGTTTAAAAAAAGAAGCTTGTTGTTACGTCTGTAACAAAAAAGAAGCAAAAGTTGTCATTACGTCCTAAAAAATCAAAATTAAAAAAAAACCCTTAATGGTCCTTTTGGAAAATTCTTAGAGTAATTGCCCACCATAGTTAAAAATATTGCAACTGATTTAGTTTTTAAATTAATGCTGTTACAGACGTAACATTTCGGACATAACAAATGGCTCTATGTTACGTCCGTAGCAAAAGTAAATTTCCAATTAAATAGGTAAAAAGCATAGGATGAGCAATACATGTATATAGCATAATATGGTACGAGTACTAAAGTTTCTGGTATTCTGATTTTGAAATTTTTAATTATGTCGGCATGTAATTGAAATTTATTTGCGAAAATGCCGTTCGAAATTCGAAAATGTCGGAAGAAAAAGGACACATTTTTTCATTCAAAAAAAAAAAAAAAAAAAAAAAAAAAAAAAAAAAAAAAGACCAACTGTCACCAAGAAGGTTAAATTTTAGTTTGGTACTAGTATTCTGCTATATCATCCAACATTTTCAAATTTTTAAGTTCTCCTAAGACCAATCACTGATTCTAGGGAGGAATTTACTTTTCCCGATTTTTTTATGTAGCAGCCCCATTATGCATTAATTTTAAGAATACAAACAAATAAATTTGTGTGAAGGCCCTTCTAAACTTTTTTTGTGTCAATCTTTCTTGGAAATAATTGTCTTAAGATGCAATAATTTATTGTTACATATTGACATATCGGCATATGCTCTCAACTCCCCCAGACTTACCCAAATTTTCTAAAACTGTTACAGTATAACTTAAAATATTCAAATAATGCGTTAATTAATGCTACTGTATTGTTTTAGTACAAAAATCTTTGTTTATTCCTGCTTTAAAATACTGTTTTCTACTTTCAAATCAGATGTTACGTCTGTAACACCACTTTGTTTCGTCCGTAACAAGTTTATGAATTTTTTTCACAAATTCGGCAGTCAAAATCCACACAATCTTTATGGTTTTAGAAAGCTTGAAGTCTCTAGAACACGTATTAAAAAAAAAGTTCAAAATTTCCGTATAATTCAGAGAAATATTGTAAGTTGTATGACATAGTCGAGTTTTTGCTGTTTTGTGAATTACGTCTGTAACAGGCAGTTTTTAATTTCTGTATTTTTTGTAATTAAGCAATCTGCACGCAAATTTAATGTAGTATAAAAATCATCAAGTTACACTACAGGAAAAAAAATTGAAGACTTTCATCAGCCCAAACCAGAATTATTTGTGTTCAAAGTCTGCGATTGTTACGTCTGTAACGATGGAATTGCCCACTTGTAACATTATTAAATAATCCTCTTAAAATAAATACCAAGTGAAAGACAAGTAAAAAAGAATGCATGATACTATTTTTTCGAATTCACCAAAAACTGAATCATTTTGCATTAAGAATATTAAGATATTTATAATATACTAGTTGACCCGGCAAACGTTGTTTTGCCATATAAATAATTTCCTAGTAATTTCTAGTGTTGACAAAAAATAGCTTACTTATTGTAAGTATGTATGGTAGAATGTGTATATTGTATGTATGTAAGAATGTGGTATATGCGTGAAATAAGCATAGAGCGCTGTGAACGATGCGGGAATATAAAAATAACAAAAGTCAAACATTATTTTTAAGTTATTATAATTTATTCCTTAAAATTATATATCATTAATTAAACAATTACGACAGTAACACTATTAAACAATATCAATCTCTTAATGCTATAGAGAGAACAATATTTTTTGTTAGTCCATCTTTAGCTAACACAAACAAACTGGATGGTTTACCCACTCGAGAGCATGCCACGTATAATTGTCCGTGTGAAAAACATGGTGTTCTCAAATCTAAGCCACAAACAGACATCGTTTGACCTTGGGATTTGTTGATAGTCATTGCAAATGCCAATCTAATCGGAAACTGAATACGTTTGAATTGAATTGGCACATCTGTATAGGTATAATAGGAATTCGTGGTATGAGTATATTTTCACCTCTGAACTTGCCAGTTAAAACCCTGGCTTCGATCACGTTTTTCATTAATTTTTGAATGACTAATCGCGTACCGTTGCACAGTTCAAATTACGAAGCAAGATAATTGGAGATCCCACCTTTATTTTTTAAAAATTTGTGTCACTTTAATGGTCGTTCATACCCCCCCCCTCTAGCAGTGAAAAAAAACTTTATACAGCAGATTTTGCCTAATAACTCAACACTCATGGTGTTTGATACATTTTATTTGTTTGTAATGATGTTTTTTGGTCACAACCAATATGAAAATCACAAAAATAGTTACTTTTATTTTTAACATACAGGGTGTCCACTCCAATCGTGGACCAATAGCTAAATTCTAAACCGTTAGAGATAAGCATATAGTTTATTTAGGAAAACATCTCCAAATTATGAAAGGAATTTTGGGTCTATTCACTGTTTTTCAAAAAATTAAATTTTGAAAGAGTTACGAAATTTAAATTTTTATACAGCCCCCAAGTCCTATCAATCATATTTAGTAAAACATTCTTGACACTGTAACGTTTAAAACTAAAAAAAAATCACTCTTCTACCACAAAAATTGACCGAGTTATGATGTTTTGAAAAATCAAGATTTTGCATTGTTTCATGACGTCATCGAGAGATCGCTTCAGGGACCGTATGCGAAATCCTTCAAAATCTTGATTTTTCAAAACGTCATAACTCGGTCAATTTTTGTCGTAGAAGAGTGATTTTTTTTTAGTTTTAAACGTTACAGTGTCAAGAATGTTTTACTAAATATGATTGATAGGACTGGGGGGCTGTATAAAAATTTAAATTTCGTAACTCTTTCAAAATTTGATTTTTTGAAAAACAGTGAATAGACCCAAAATTCCTTTCATAATTTGGAGATATTTTCCTAAATAAACTATATGCTTATCTCTAACGGTTTAGAAATTAGCTATTGGTCCACGATTGGAGTGGACACCCTGTATATTTATCTTCTTCAGAATTTTTGACTTTTAATTTTACCTTGAATTTGACGTAAATGCAAGATATAAAATACAGAATTTTATAAAGGTACAAAAATTAACATAATATAATTAATAGTGTATATAATTTTTGAAAAAATAATATAAGTGCCGCAAATCAAAAACCATTTATTGCCACAATCGATTCAAAGCCCCCAAAAATGGCACAATCGTCCATAAGAAAATTCTACAGCATCGAAGGACCCCATTGCCAATTTTAACAAAGATCCGACCAAAACTGTCATTTTGTACTATAAAAAAAATGGGGTAGATCCCCATGAGGGGATGTACCTGCATAAGGACATTACAATCATTAAAATCATTCAAAAAAAAAAAAAAAAAAACATGCAGCTGTTCGAAAAACCCTTGCGGACCTGGATTCGATCTCATTCCATCAGGAACTTCAACCTGACGCGCCTAACCACTTGACCATCGGGTCGCTCATTGAAGTAAGGATTTACGATAACGCATATTGTTTTAGTTCAGTAGATCAGATGTTATGTGCGAACAAAAAAAAATTAGGAGTGGACTACCCCTAACATTTAGGGGGATGAAAAATAGATGTTGGCCGATTCTCATAGATACTGGATAAGCACAAAAAATTTCATCAAAATCGGTCAAGCCGTTTCGGAGGAGTATGGCAACGAAAACTGTGATACGAGAATTTTATATATTAGATAACACAACGTAAATAGTAGTAGATTGGGTAGTTCCATGGTATAATACATGATCATATCAGTTGTTTTATTATAAAACATCAACTGAACTGCAGACTGAGCTTTTCATGTTCCAAGTAGAGCTACTAATTTGCAATACAAAAATAGTAATGTCGTCTTTTCTTGTACTAGCAGTACAAAGCAAAACAAAACAAGAAAACTTTTAATTATCAAAATTAATTTAAGAATGACTCAGTAAGCTGAAAATGTTGTGTAATACTAAGAACATTAAAATAAAAACAACCAAAATAAAAATAAACTTTAATTAATGAAATCAATTTAAGAATGCTACAGTAAGCAGAAAATATTGTGTAACGCTAAGAATTAAGAATATTAAAACATATGGAGAAAAGTATAAAACTCTACGCATTTATTATGCATTTAGTCCAAAAACTTCAATATGTGCGCCAGCCGAAGGTTCGGCCATTAGTTGGCCAAAGCTTCGGTATTCGGCGCTTCGGCCAAATGCCGCTTCGTTCCATCTCTAGTTTTTACTAAGAAAATCAGACAGTACGTAGTTTTTATTACTATTTTCTTCCAACTTTGATTTACTCGTTATTTTTGCAAGTGGATTTTTTTTTTGGCCTGTTATTTATTTATTTGTTATTATGTTTTCAGTTGTGAATTGCCTTTTTCAGATAACATCATAGGGCGCTCGATAAATGTCTGGGTGGAAGTAGATGCTATTAAATTCTTAAAAATGCCAATCAGCAAGCGATTGGCACACGAAAACATCGTTTAAACCTTTTGAAGGGCAGTGGTTGCGCTGCGAAATCACCAATTAAAAAAAAAATCTAAATTTTTTCCAAACTTTTTAAATGAAAATCACTTGAGTCCTTTTCATTTAAGTTTCATGAACACCAATGTATGGCAGAGCAACAAAATTATGTATTCTATTGCCTCAATTCTCGTCCAACTCATCCCAAATTTTGAAATCAAAAATTGAAATTCTTTTGGAAAATATTCAATTTTTTTTATTTGAGCTAAAATAGTTAACCCTTTTTTTTAAAATTTTGCCTGCGGTATTCGATCATGTTTTTGTAAATGATATGAATTCCTTTTTGCATGCATAACCCATTTTTCCCGCCCTGGGTGGGAAGTGGGGTTAGATGGGGACATTCTTCTGCGAAAGAAATAAATGAAAAAAATTTTTTGACTGTTAAATCTATATCAGAATGATTAATTAAATCCAGTCATAGAGTTTTTTTAGTACATTTTAAAAAATGTAAGGACTTACCCCTCAAAGGGTTAAAAAGATAAGTTTAGTTAAAGTTAGTTGTAAGCTTTTCGCCACTGTCGCAAATAGAGGGACTTTTCTAATGACTAGTGGTTATGAACAATATTTGAAATATGCAATAAACCACCAGCTCGTTTATTGCATCCATGGACTGCAGTTTCGTGCTTATTATGCACCCATCAGCATGAAATAGGAACTAAACGAGTTGGAGGCAAAAATCCTCTTATAAAGGAAAGAGAGGCAACAAAAACTGGTTGTGCCGAGTGCGGGTTGTTTCGAGGTGTACCGTACCAAGTGCGGTTGCTCGCTGGTGTTCTAATTTCACATTTGCTGCCAGTTTTTGTTGGCTTTCTTTGCTTTATAAGATAATTTTTGCCTCCAGCTCGTTTAGTTCCTATTCCATGCAAAAATCCTCTTATAAAGGAAAGAGAGGCAACAAAAACTGGTTGTGCCAAGTGCTGGTTGTTTCGAGTTGTACCGTACCAAGTGCGGTTGCTCGCTGGTGTTCTAATTTCACATTTGCTACCAGTTTTTGTTGGCTTTCTTTGCTTTATAAGAGGATTTTTGCCTCCAGCTCGTTTAGTTCCTATTCCATGCAAAAATCCTCTTATAAAGGAAAGAGAGGCAACAAAAACTGGTTGTGCCGAGTGCGGGTTGTTTCGAGGTGTACCGTACCAAGTGCGGTTGCTCGCTGGTGTTCTAATTTCACATTTTCTGCCAGTTTTTGTTGGCTTTCTTTGCTTTATAAGATGATTTTTGCCTCCAGCTCGTTTAGTTCCTATTCCATGCAAAAATCCTCTTATAAAGGAAAGAGAGGCAACAAAAACTGGTTGTGCCAAGTGCTGGTTGTTTCGAGTTGTACCGTACCAAGTGCGGTTGCTCGCTGGTGTTCTAATTTCACATTTTCTGCCAGTTTTTGTTGGCTTTCTTTGCTTTATAAGATGATTTTTGCCTCCAGCTCGTTTAGTTCCTATTCCATGCAAAAATCCTCTTATAAAGGAAAGAGAGGCAACAAAAACTGGTTGTGCCGAGTGCGGGTTGTTTCGAGGTGTACCGTACCAAGTGCGGTTGCTCGCTGGTGTTCTAATTTCACATTTGCTGCCAGTTTTTGTTGGCTTTCTTTGCTTTATAAGATGATTTTTGCCTCCAGCTCGTTTAGTTCCTATTCCATGCAAAAATCCTCTTATAAAGGAAAGAGAGGCAACAAAAACTGGTTGTGCCGAGTGCGGGTTGTTTCGAGGTGTACCGTACCAAGTGCGGTTGCTCGCTGGTGTTCTAATTTCACATTTTCTGCCAGTTTTTGTTGGCTTTCTTTGCTTTATAAGATGATTTTTGCCTCCAGCTCGTTTAGTTCCTATTCCATGCAAAAATCCTCTTATAAAGGAAAGAGAGGCCACAAAAACTGGTTGTGCCGAGTGCGGGTTGTTTCGAGTTGTACCGTACCAAGTGCGGTTGCTCGCTGGTGTTCTAATTTCACATTTGCTGCCAGTTTTTGTTGGCTTTCTTTGCTTTATAAGATGATTTTTGCCTCCAGCTCGTTTAGTTCCTATTCCATGCAAAAATCCTCTTATAAAGGAAAGAGAGGCAACAAAAACTGGTTGTGCCAAGTGCTGGTTGTTTCGAGTTGTACCGTACCAAGTGCGGTTGCTCGCTGGTGTTCTAATTTCACATTTGCTACCAGTTTTTGTTGGCTTTCTTTGCTTTATAAGAGGATTTTTGCCTCCAGCTCGTTTAGTTCCTATTCCATGCAAAAATCCTCTTATAAAGGAAGAGATGCAACAAAAACTGGTTGTGCCGAGTGCGGGTTGTTCGAGGTGTACGTACCAAGTGCGGTATGCTCGCATGGTGTTTCTAATTTCACATTTGCTGCCAGTTTTTGTTGCTTTCTTTGCTTTATTAAGATGATTTTTGGCCTCCAGCTCGTTTAGTTCCTATTCCATGCAAAAATCCTCTTATAAGGAAAGAGAGGCAACAAAAACTGGTTGTGCAAGTGGCTGGTTGTTTCGAGGTTGTACCGTACCAAGTGCGGTTGCTCGCTGGTGTTCTAATTTCACATTGCTGCCA
>JAXGGA010021149.1:0-17085 GCA_038373865.1 Uloborus plumipes | reverse complement strand
GCTAGATTAGCTTCCTGCGGCATGTTGATGCATAACGTCCCCCCTCTCTAACTTTTACCTCATTCTGAAGTTATATTATTTGATATAATTTAATGTTCATTCGATTTCAAGACATACCACGCACGTGGCTCGGCGTTGCACGGGCACTTCGTGCCCTGAAAGTAGTGAGAAAAAAATTTAAAGAAACTACTCCCCGCCAAGGCGGCTCGCTTACAGGCGCTTCACGCCTTTACTTTTTTCCTATATAAAAAAAATCATTCGAATTATTGAGATGCTTCGCGCCTTCAAGATGGTGAGGAAAGTTTCAGTAAGTTCAGCTCGCTCAAAGGAAAAAAGCAGACATAGATACTCAGTTTTTAATATAAGTAGATGGCTCTTCAACAAATAAATGTTTCAAAATATTACCAGTAGCTAGCGATAAAAATTCTACGTAAGTGGCCCGCTTATGAGTTTCGTGTTTGATTTAGTTAAGCCTTCATTCAAAATTCTCATTATCATTGTTATTATACTGTTTCATAGCAACGACGGTTTGCAAGAATGGATTTCATATTTAATCATTTATTAGGCTTAATCGCTTCAAACTTGACTACTTATTAATTGATATCTTCGCTAATTAAAATCGTATAATTATATCAATTGAAACTAATGAAGCCTGAAAAATTACCTATCTATCGGTACCTGGTTCGACTTTCAGGTCATTGGCGTTCAGGAGAAAGAAGCGTGACATAGAAAGATAGTTAGAAAGATAGAAAGAAAGATAGTTAGAAAGATACTCAGTTTTTAATATAAGTAGACTAGCTGCCAGGGCAGCTAGATTAGCTTCCTGCGGCATGTTGATGCATAACGTCCCCCCTCTCTAACTTTTACCTCATTCTGAAGTTATATTATTTGATATAATTTAATGTTCATTCGATTTCAAGACATACCACGCACGTGGCCCGGCGTTGCACGGGCACTTCGTGCCCTGAAAGTAGTGAGAAAAAAATTTAAAGAAACTACTCCCCGCCAAGGCGGCTCGCTTACAGGCGCTTCACGCCTTTACTTTTTTCCTATATAAAAAAATCATTCGAATTATTGAGATGCTTCACGTCTTCAAGATGGTGAGGAAAGTTTCAGTAAGTTCAGCTCGCTCAAAGAAAAAAAGCAGACATAGATACTCAGTTTTTAATATAAGTAGATGGCTCTTCAACAAATAAATGTTTCAAAATATTACCAGTAGCTAGCGATAAAAATTCTACGTAAGTGGCCCGCTTATGAGTTTCGTGTTTGATTTAGTTAAGCCTTCATTCAAAATTCTCATTATCATTGTTATCACGTTTCATAGCAACGACGGTTTGCAAGAATGGATTTCATATTTAATCATTTATTAGGCTTAATCGCTTTAAACTTGACTACTTATTAATTGATATCTTCGCTAATTAAAATCGTATAATTATATCAATTGAAACTAATGAAGCCTGAAAAATTACCTATCTATCGGTACCTGGTTCGACTTTCAGGTCATTGGCGTTCAGGAGAAAGAAGCGTGACATAGAAAGATAGAAAGAAGATAGTTAGAAAGAAAGATAGTTAGAAAGAAAGATAGTTAGAAAGAAAGATAGTTAGAAAGATACTCAGTTTTTAATATAAGTAGATGGTTATCTCAAACACCACAAGCTCACGAGACCCAAGACTTATTTAATTTTGTCTGATTAATAAATACTTTACTTAGTATTGAAATGCCCAATCGAATAAAATTTGCTTTTATGTCAAATTACCGATAGTTAAACTGTAACAGTAAAACATTCGCATTTTAATAAAGGGGGTAAGTGTGCTGGAAAAGATTGAGAATCCTTGGTCTCTACTTGTACAACAAAAGAGGCCATAATTCCAATACGCTAAAAATTTTGATTTTGAAAATGAAACAACCCATTCTTCCGGAGGAAAACGAAACAAGGCTAATAAATAATAAATCGAAACACACAATAATTATGAAAACTGCAGATGTCAACAGCGTGTATCGCTATTCCCAAGGAAGCAAGCGTTCCCAACAACAGACACAATGGCGTTTGTTAAAAGGCTGAAAGCGGCCATTAGGGACGGAAATCAAAAGAATGGCCCGCGAAATCAGATAAAAAACGACACAAAGAACAGTTATGATATTTGAACTAAGTATCTATTGCGAAAGATCTAATTGTTTAGTCCCATAGATTGTTTAGTCCCAGACATAGCAATAGAACACAGTAGAACGGGAAAATCGATTTGCAATTACAAAAGGGAAAATGCTTTCTCTCAGATTCATTTATTTATTTTTCAAATCGAGCGCATAACATACTTTTTAAACACAAATAAAATAGTATCTGGATGCCAAAGCTGATAGAGAGAACATAAAACAGCGGGGTATTCACTACTCAGGGAGAAGAACAGTGGCATAAAGGGAATAAATATGCACCCCATCCAGGGCTCATTAGCAAATATTTGGAGTCTTTTACAAGGAAATTCGCTCACTTTTAAAGTTCTAGTTCGAATAATAGAAAAAAATGAGGAAAAATGACATGATTTCTCTAATCATGAAGAAAAAACATGATTCCGTCTAAACTAATACCTAAGAAAGAACAGAAAAGTTTTGCTCTAAACAAGACCTGTGCAGTGTGGTGTTTTTAATTATTTTACCGTGCCTTTTTTTTTTTTTTAATCTTGAATCGAACAATAATTTGCATCAATGTTTCAAAGCTGAATTCCAGACATTTTGATAGAATTTTTCGTTCTCATGTGAAATCTATAATTGACTTTGTGTTTTTCTCTCTCCTGCTTGATATAAGTTGATAAAAATTACTCCCTGTAAGATCTTCAAATACGGAAAATAAGATTGATGTAGCTCAATCTTAAGTTTTCACCAAAGGGTAATTATAAAAACAAGAATCTGGCGAACTACCCCCCCCCTTTAAGGGAGCAATCGCGTACTTTATTTTGATTTTTCTGTAGCGTTGCAAGGAATGTAGAGTGCCAAATCGAAAACTTTTGTGTATTGGCAAAAAATGAAGTAAAATGGCGCAAAAAAGGCTGCATTTTGATAAATTATTGAAATATCAGTCTCGTATAAAAATTTTCGTAAACTGTCTGTCTAATCTTATAATCTAATCGTCCTAATAATCTAATCCTAATAATCTAATCGTACTAATTCCCAGCAAAACTGGAACCGAATGATGAGTAATATTACTCACCCAAATCATCACAATGACTACACAACCAATTCTACCTAAAAACGCTGTTTCCTCTATAGCAAGTTAAATTGCACAAGAGAAATTCTTACTGCAAACTCAATCAAGCAAATTTTAAACATTTCTAAAACAACTAATAAAAAAATCTTATCATGTTCCATGGAAGGAAAAAAAAAAAGAGCTTCGATTGAACTACGAATCGAAAACCGCTCAGGCCAATTAAAACAATCAAATCAAAACTCTTACTCAGCTTTGTAAGAGCCATAAAACTCGCTACATTTCCCGAGGCACTGCGAGCTAACAACATCAATTAGATCTTGACCTATAAATCGATCGATTTCATTTCCGATGTGACAATGGGGCATCGTCGAACAAACCATTTAAATAGACAATAATGTCACTAAGGACGGAGATGGGAGACTCTCCGTGAATGCTAACAACTACGAAAGGCTATTATGACATTTCAGTCCGTAGGTCGTTATAAAAAGGACTCATTTTACGAGCCAGAAAAACAAGCAGAGCAGTCTCCATGTGAATCAACGAATAACTAGATAAGTACGTGTCGACTGTGCAGCTGGCATAAGTTGATTGATCTGATATTTTCATTTATAAGAAAACGGCGACAGTTGGCAGCAGAACAGTTTTTCCTTTCTTTTCGCTCAAATTGAACAATCCTAAGTGTAGAAAACATTGTCTTGGGGGTCTCCGCTATTTTCTCAGCAATTTTACACCGATAGATGCCAATTTTTTCTCTCTTCTTACGATATCCTACACCATCCTTCTGTTTACACACAGCTCAAACATCGAAATTAATTAATTTTTAGTAACAATATTTCACTTTCTACACATTTTCAACAATGTTAACATTTTCAACCTTTTTATCCATTTATTTATTGCTTAAAAGTGACTTTGAAAGCTTCAGAACTTTGATGTAACCGTCGCTGCCATCCTCTTGGTGATTTCAGAATTCCTGCTGTTGCCATTGATATTGAAGTCAAGCCTTTTCCTTCAACTTCTTGCCGATTTTCAATATTAACTTAAAGCGCAGTGTCGAAATCTATAAAGAAAAGTCCAGCGTAAGTTGATGTAGTCCCTGCCGGAGGTTGGAAGTTCCCGATCATATGGTACGCTTGACCATGTAGTTTAAAACAATATGGACCTCTGCCAGGAATGTTAACTGAGTCCACTTTAACTGAAGTGAAAGCCAAAGCATTGTTGAATTGTCTAATATTGTCTAGGTAGTAGACACCTTCCTGTTAGTCTGCCTGTTGGTACCCTGTTCCTTGGCATTGTAAAATCTTGTACGTGTGCACAACATCGCCATCAACTGCCGTCGTTCTGACAACTTTTCAAAGAGATCAAAGACACGTTCACTTTTACAACTACTACAAAAGTGATACCCTATATTAAAATCAAATATCCAAGGCTACTACTAAACTAAATACTAACGTTATCGCAAAACTACCATAGTATTTTGAAACAATAAAAGTTACAATTAAGGTTTACCGAGCTAAGCCTTGGCTTGAAATGTCGCATTTAAAATTGATTTGAACAACAATGTAACGATTTTAACAGTTGAGCAAAAAATTTAACTTTTTTTAAACTTCAATCGCTTATAAGTCGCTTAAACGTGGATTTTCGAGATTCTCGTTACGCGGCGCTAGCGGAGAAACGTTCTAAAGAACGCATTTTTTTAAATCTTTCGAATGAAATTAAAATGGAGACGATACGACAATTATTTCGCTAGATAGAGTCAATTTTGTGCCCAAAAATTGAAGTTCGAATAAAAAACGAACCGACACTTTTTAGAGGGTGGGTCTAATTTTCGTCAATAGCCCGCGGGATAAGCTTCAAAATCATAAATTTTCTTGCAATTCGATAAAGAAATGAGCGAGTTTCGACCGGGTATAGGATTCGGCTTAGAGAAATAATATATGGAGATTTCCGTAGCTTTTAAAAGAACACAAGGGCGGAAACAAGGGAGAGGGGCGATCGGGGGGACTCTTCCCGGGAATTTTTCTATATTGAAGTAAGTTATAAAAAAGTAATTTAATACAAGTTTTAATGTAGTTTTGGGGTTCTCTCCGGAAATATTCGAAATTGAAGTACCGTAAAATGGGGTGAATCGGAACACTTTTCAGCTTTGATTGTAAAAAAATCAGTTAAAAGATTTTTTTCAAGTTTGATTTTCTGGATAAAAACTTCGGTCTTGCTTTACTTTTGATATTCCAAGCAAAGAAAAAACATTTTGAACAATTATTATTGAAATATATAGGAAATTATGGGTGTTCCGAATCACCCCGCTGATAGGGGTCAATCAGAACACATGTTAAAATTTTTGTTTTTTTCCATTTAACCTGTAATAGGTCTCACAAACATGAGTAATGTTGATGGGGGAGATAAAGTGCAGATAATTACTGTCAAATAAAAGTATAATTTCAATACCAGTAAACGTTTATAATTTGTCAAAAATCAAAATAATTTTGAACTTATGAAAAATGAAAAGTAATTTTAAGAAATGCTTTTGAATTGAAATACAAAGATTTAACATGAATGAAAGTCCCTCATATCGTCCACAAATGTGTACTTGTCCTTAAAACTAGCAATTGTGACTAAGCTTAAGTTTTTTCATAGCATCTTCTGGGATGAACTCTGCCTTTTCTTTAGTTTCTTGAAATCTCTGGGTTTCGGGGATTGTCCTGAAAGATTTTAACGCTTATTCATGACTGTCTGTGTACTGCCTTTTGCTGTATAAAGTCTATATGACTTTCCCCAGCGTATTTTAAGTAAAAAAAAAGTCTCCTGGAGAAAAAATCTTTTGAAATCTGCAACTTTTTGTTATTCAAAGATCTAGTTGCTCACGAGAAGGGATAAACAGTAATAAATCCTTGTCCTTGTCTTGATTAGAAGAATTGGGGTTAGAATCTTGATTTTCAAACAGTTTCCTTCAAATAAGTTTGAATTGGAACAGCAGAACAAAGTGTTACGATTCACCCCGCAATTTTTTTTCCTATGGCATTTTTCAGAATTCTTCATTTTTATAACACAATTTATAAAAAATGTAAATTCTAATGTGGTATTCTGTTGTTCAGATACATGTATAATTGAAACTTACAACTCTTAGGTTTAAAATATAAGAAGGTTTGTTCTTGCATATGAAGTTTTGCAGTCTATGAAAATGTGATGTTTTCTAGCATTCGACGTGCTAGAAAACCCCTAGCCTTCCTTAGAAACCAGTAGCATTTCCAGATTGACAAAAGTAATTTTTTCCTACTTCCTATGATCTTGCCTTTCTAAAAAAAATTAATGGCGAAAAATATCCAATAGTATATTTATGAAGAATTTCTTTGTACGGCCGAGAAGTTTTGTTCCGATTGACCCCGCTGTTCCTATACACCCCATTTTACGGGATGAATCCTTTGTGATCGATGTTTGTAAATGCATAGTAAAAATAGGTAGAAAAATCAATCGCCCCTCCCTTCAAGAATTTCTGGATCCGCCCTTGAAAGAACATCACCATAAGTTCCCCTCTTCCGACCTTTCTTGCTCATGTAAAATCCATTCAACATCAAGATTACAAACCTCCTCAAGTGCTGCGAACAACTCCGTTGACAAATTTTCACTCGACGCAGACACGATCGACGAGGCATTTCCCTCGCGAAAAGACAGCGCCAAATCACGTGTCCCTGAACGATTAAAGAGCACATTAGCGGAGAGACAATGCAGGCGATAACCCCCCGCTCAGATCAAACAAATAAGCCCAGAGAAAAAGAATAATGACGCAGGGAGGGCAAACTAACAGGATTCTTGAGAAGCGATGGAGCTGAACGTTTCCAGTTCCGATGCACGTCCATTGGCATTCCGTCGCGTGCCGGAAAAACTTCTTCCATTACGACTCACTCTAGAAAAGGAATGGATTGATGAAGGTCGTCATCGAGACAGGGTTTAACAAACTTGGAGCCTTCAGCTCGGGAGAGTTGAATCTTCGCGATTTCGACAAGACCTGATCACCGCAGGAGCACAGGCCCCTCCTCTTAGATTTCAGGGGCCCAAAATCTCCTTACTTTATCTAACGCCTCCTAAATACGAAATGTCTACTGAATATTTTATACGATTGTCTACTGAACTACGAAATGTCTACTGAATATTTTATTAAAATTCCTACTGTATATTTTACTACTGATACGAAAAGCCTGCTGTGTATGTCGACGTATATTTCTCTCTCAATAATTTGATAGCATTATTATTATTATTATTATTATTTTTTTTTTTTTTTTAAAGTTCAATCATTGCACATAACTTTTGTTTCATTCTGCTATTGTAAGATTTTTTTACTCGCAACACGTAACTGATATGAGAGGGGGGAGCCTGAAATAGAAATGTGCTCCATGTCCAATGTCAGAATGATCGGGCTCTGGCCTTCAGGTCAGAAAGAAGAGCGAAAAAAATTTTTAAAAATTAATACGGTGGACGTCAGATAATTGAACCAGTGATTAATTGAATCAACTGCTTTAATGAATTAAATAGTCGAAAACAGAACAAAATCCAGCTTCAAAGAATTACCCGCTTTATTGAATCAAAACTCTTTAGAACAAACGAGATTCACATGAGCGGTGGGAACTGTATTCCATGTCTCCAGGTGAATTGAATCGTTTATCTCAAGGATCAGTCAAACGACAAAATTTCGAATAGCTACTAAGAAAACCTTTATTTCATCACATTAAATTACTGTCAAGATTGCAACACTTTTTACGGAAAGAATGACAACCAAATCTGTATACATTTTTGTAATCCGTATGGAAAGTTTTAAAGTAAGTGGAGAAAATGTTTCTTCGAACTTATAGAGCTTGACTGGTTTTAGAAATAAACTGTTCAATTATTATACCACCTTGTGGAAGAAGTTGGGAGAATACACTCGACACAACCCCTTTGATTCCTAAGAAGTGATTATTGGGTTTGGCTATGGGCTAATTACTCATTTCCTTAAAAACTTTGATTATGGGAAAGTCTTGATGAAACACATTTGGATGGCACCAGCAGGAATTAGGCAAGGTAGGTAGTTGAATCGAGGAGGATGGAGAACAAGACTCAAGGCCTTATGCACCATCCCAGCGTAACTGGTACTATGACGATGTAGTATCATTATTTTTATTCTTATGAAATCGCACAAGGTGCTTAAATTACGATTTCAAATACAGTACTAAGGGCTAAGGGAGTCGGAAGGATCCACAAAATCTAACTTCTAAAATAAAATGCCAACTCACAACCATTCAGAGCTTTGAATGAGCAGACTTACAGAAACATGGGTTATTGCAGAGGGAGAGGGTATACGGTATAGCCTTTTTTTTTTTTTTTTTTCACCCAGAAAACTTATTTTCACGCCATTTTGTCAATATCAGTACATTAGTATACTACATGTTAGCAAAGATATGTTGAACATCTGTCTACAAACGTATTCCAAGTAAAGAAAAATCGAAAATTTGCCTCAAAAAGTTAGCCAAAAGTACTTTTACTTCATTTAAAAAAAAAATCATTTGTGGAAACTAGAAAAACAAGTAGAATTCTAAAATATTACATTTTCATTTTTTAAACAAAATTTCAAGAATTTTAAATGCTAAAAATCAAAATATTACGCAATCCTTTGCTCAGATTTTCCAATTTTTCCTTTAGAAAGCTAAGATTATTTAACAACACGGATAACTATTTTCGTCTTCCCTATTTTCGCCCCTTCCCCCCTCCCTAAAAAATCGATCTCACTCCTCTAAAATAAATCAAGGAGTATTTTCGCACCTAAAAATGGCTTTGCCTTTTCTAAACCTTGACACTCCTTGCCTCTGGAACTGCAGCAATAATTGATAAAAGTACCATAATTGAGATCATAATCGACTTCCACTGTCCATACGAATCTTAAAATTTTATTTGAGGAAAGTTGAAAAACTCCATTTGCTTCACAACCCAGGGTTACTCTTATTTTCGACAATAAACAATCATCTTCACCGAAGATTGAAAAAATTAATAGCCATAAGAAGTCTAATTACAGTGCGCTGACCAGCACATGTATCTTTTTCTACGTTAGCAACAGATTTTATCCTTTAATCTCGTTTAATGACATTTTCCATGCAAAATTTGACCTGCATGTCTAATCTTCATGTATCTTCAAGTGCCGAGAAATCTGACGCCGTATATTCTCTGGGGGTATGGAATAACCACTTTTTTTTTGCGCTGTCCTGCATGCAGTAACTAATGAGATTGTCAGACATGCAACACCTTGTTAATGACCTGATGGACGCTCATTACATATTCGAGATCGACCATGCCACGAAATAATCATATGCTGTTATGTTTCACTCCGATGAATTTATAGTGTTGCCGAAGGCAACGGTTTTCAAAGACACTAATAAAACTTCAGAAATACCCTTTACTCAATACTCCATTTTAGTTTAAAGTTGCTTAACCTTCTATGAAATTCATACAGGTAACACTTTGTAATTAAACATTCATAGCTGAAACAAATTCAATCAATCCAATGTGTCCGTCGTCATGAAAAATGACATGCTGCAGGCTGACATCAAAGAATTTCAATTAATATATGCTCAAGATCATAAACCTTAATACATGCCTTTTGAAACTTTTCGTGAAGATAGTCTCTCAATCTCTCTGAGGTTAAAAGTACAATAGGAAGCAATTTAATTATTATGTGAAATGAAGTTGATAAATAAGTACCTAATCATCAAGTTATACCAGTGTCTTGAAGAAGATACACTTTTCTGCAGAAAAATTCATGACAATTTGTGATGCGAATGTCATGTTTGATGTTAATGGAAAATAATTGCTACCGTCTGAGGCATAACGTGGACATGATTCCCCCTCCCCCGTTTGGTGTGGAGACTGAGTCCTTCTAATGTTATTGTGAATTATCTATTACATATGTTCAGGGTTGCAAAAAACCCGGGTTTTTTTCAAAAAACCCAACCCGGGCGGGTTTTATTGGGTTTTTTAGGGTTTTATTGGGTTTTTAGGGTTTTATTGGGTTTTTTTAGATTTATTGTTTCTTTTGCTTGTTGGAAAAAGGAAAAGGTGGAGGTGGGGGGATTTCTATGTTTAAAAAAGAATTAGTTCAGAATGCTGATTTTTATTTTTGTCTTTATTAATTTAATATGCAATTAATTTGCATTTAAATAATGTGAATAAATCATCATAAAAGACAAAGTAACAAATAACATTTGAAAATTACTTTAAAGGATTAGTTTACACTTTTTATTATGCCACCACCACCCAAGCTACATCATAGATAAATGTAGAAAAAAAAATAATGAAATGTAACGATATTTAGTAATAATTTGTGCTCAATTCTCGTAGTTATTAGGATGAAGATGTAACATTTTAAAATGTATTTTGTAACATTATCTTCTTTTCCTGTAATATTACTTGAGGCTATTGCCAACTGTAAACAAAACAATTGTTAGCATCGGCAGAAAAGAAATTGCCTTAGTGTTTTATATATACATTTCATGGGTAGACGTATAAGTTTCAATAGGTAGGGTAACTTTTTAAAATACAATGAATCAAATCTAATATAAAAAATGCTGAATATGAAAAAAAACCTCACTAATTTTTAAAAACCCAATAAAACCCGCTTTTGTGCGGGTTTTATTGGGTTTTTTAAAGTGGGTTTTACCCAAAAAAACCCGGGGGGTTTTTTTTGGGCATGTGGGTTTTTTGCAACCCTGCATATGTTACGGTAAAAGTTCGATATCTCGGGCCGCCATTACCCGGCGAATATTAACATTCATACTGAAAACACCAGTGTAAGTCCGAATGTTTCCGGTGAATCACAAATGAAAGTCGACATTCTTAAATCTGTCTTTCACAGCACATCGTTCTTTTTTTATTTTCTTGCTTTCGTTCGAAATTGATGGACCGATATCCTCCACTCAACGGATTACGTGCTATGTGAGAATTCCAGACCATAATGGTAGATCTTTCAATTTCGTCAGCTACGCCAGGTGCCTGAAAACTTCGATCCATTTTTTTTTATTTGATTATGATTTTGATCCAACTATAGAGTGTCCAGCAACAAATCACTGAGCTATCTATATTTTGTAACGAAATGGAAACGTCGTACGAAACTTTAAATATAGTATTGAGATAAAACTTGGCGCTTAAGACGGAAATCGTCCTTTCGAGACCAATAAAAAAAGAATCATCAGAACAAAACACTTCCGCAGTGCTTTCAATACCAATTCAAAACATTTGCGACACTTCATATTCGAATTTTACTTTCTTTTAGTCGCAAAAGGCTGAATCGGAACCGTGCCAGCCATGTCTCATCGACAGGGGAGACAGAGAAATCGCGGTTTTCCTCGATCAATAGACTATTGACCTCTTACGTGCGAGCACACATATGCAAATCATCTTCTCGCCTCTGGAGGCAATCGTAATTTGAGCGGGACGCTGAATGCTCCGTGTGACTGGACTAATTATGCAAGAGAAGAGTTAGTTCTCAGCAGCAATACAGTCAAGAAAAACACATTTCCTAATATGCGATGCCGTTTCGGATTTTCTACAGTTGTCGTGGTCATTACGGAAACAGAGAAGCAGCGGGGACGGGAGAGGCTTTTCAGCACTCCCCTGATTAAAACAATATTAATGATGCTTATGCATACATTTGAACATGTAAGCACGGCTGCAATTGCGAAAAAAATATCCGGGGAAAAGCACCTTTTATAGGTAAGATGCTATGGTAGACGGATTTTCAGAAAGCCAAAAAAAGTCAGGCAAGATTACTTGTGCCTCTTGTGCCTGCTGTACTTCAAAAAGCAAAGATTTAATTTATTTTTTTAAAAATGCGATTCAAAACCAATTTAATTTAAATTTGCATTATTTTCACAACAACAATACAAACATTTCGGGGAAAAGGGTTCTCCTCAACTACAGCACTACATATAAGGATTATTTTTACAGACAGTATATACTATCGGCCCCGCTTAATCGGGTAACGGTAAACGAATACCCCGCTTATACGAATAAAACATCTCGGAACCAAATCTTGCTCATGCCATTGACGCAATGTTGAAGATCCTCTCTTAAACAAATACCCCGGTTAATCGAATAATAATTCTTCTAACCGACAGTATTCGTTTAAGCGGGCCCACAGTATATAATCGGTTTCTAAATACGTTGTTTCTCAACAGAATAGGTACGCTTTTGATCAACTGTAGCAAGTTAGGTATTTAGATGAATGTTCGAGTAAACACAAAACAATGAAATAGTCGAAAAAGCTATTATCTTTTTCCTATTTTCATAGATCGATCATTTGATGACTGATTAAAATTTAAAAAACTCACAGCTTTTCTTTTCTTTCAAGTCCATAATTGAAAAGGTTAATGACCTCTGTGTGCGCTCTATTAGCTTTTAAAGCGCACTTGAAGGTTTTGTTAAAACATCAAACTCTCTTTTGACATAATAAAGGATACTCCTAGGAATACTGGAAAATTATACGTTTTAGAAACAATGAAATTCGTTTGATAATTTCCCAACTATACACAGCAAGCTCAATTCTACGAACTCTGGAGGATCACGAAAAATATTCATAAAATCCAGACTAGGTAAAATCGAATACCATTTGCTTCGATAAAAGTTCTCCCGGACCTAGTAAGCAGTTCATAAAATCGTGAGTTTTTGTAAATTACAGATTCGTAAAATCGAGCATCGACTGTATTATTTTACTTTTCATTACAGCTGCATAATCATCTCACTCTCACTAGCAGCGTTCAAACTGGTATTGCATTTCAGTATGCAAGACCACAATAATGTGGTCACGACCTTGAGTATGCAAATGCGATTCACCAACTGGGGACTCGTGACGAAAGCATCTGCAAAACAGCTGGAAGTAAAGTATGGCTATTCATTTTCATCACGACATAAGCATATTCCTTGCCTGAAATGAAACCAACTCCGAGAAACGCAACTGACATCAGAAAAATGAGAAGCGCCTACCGTCGTAGAATAAAAACATTCTACTTATAAAATTACCAGTGCTATCAACATAGAGAAAAATATATCTTGTTTGTTGAGAGCTCAACTTTCATCGCTCTCTTCTATGGATGAAACTTATCAAATTATTTCAACTTTCTAACATGCAATCAAATTATTTTAAACATTAAATGAAACACCTTGATGAAACAATCATTTTCCCCTCCCCTTCTCATACGGAAATAAGTAACTGAAATTGAGAAATACAGGTAATGTTCGGTAACTCCATCAAGCGAACAGTTGCAAAATCGTCGTCGGCGATAAGTTATTTGTTTATTATTTTGAAATTGCTTGAAAATTGATGCAATGCTTATTTAAAACATTTCACTTCTCAGCCCAATTTCTTAAATAGACATAGGCACGTGCTGGATTGCATTTCCAAATAGGTTCTGAACTTCATCCCATCCCATAAACTCAAAAAGTGTTTTTTTTTCAAATCATACATCGAGTTTTTTTTTCTCCCGGTACACAAAACATAACAATTTAATTACCTTTATCATAATAAGTGATTTTGGTTCACGTTCAATGGATAGTCAATGAACAGCTACAAATCTATTTAAATCTGTGAATAGTATAAGTCGTCGAAAAGATCCTTAAATTGACGAAAAAAACATATCACTTCAAAGATGGCTTTTTGCAATGATCCCATTGGAGGATTTATGCCCGTCCGCTAACCATCAGTTCATCGATATTTTGCATTCGTGAAGGGGAACGTGCTCTTTCTCAGAACAACATTTTGGCTGCTGTTGAGCAATTTAACATTTTTTTAACAACCCATATTGCGTCAAAAAACGAAAATCGTCGTCTTTTTATTTGTCCAGATCCCAATGGTACTCCCACCCGATGTCTGCACGTCGTAGGTGGATATTCATATTCGCTTGGGTTCTTTCAACTTGTGGAAACAGTTGCTTCTTTCTGCTGTTTACGAGCTTAAGTGATTGCAGTGGGATCTTGATTGTTGCTCACATCGAAAACGAAAAGCGTGGGATTGTCGTTCTAAAAGTAAGTCAAGGAAAGTGATGAATTGACGAATACATTACTTCGGGGATTATTTGAGCAGCCGATTCATAAGCAAGTACTACCACACAAGGACGACACATTTGCTTTTGTACATGTGAGAGAACAACGTTGTGACGCAACAAAATACATTGTATACACAGACACACGTGTTTGTAAGTGTTTTTCTTTTAAGCTAAAATTTTAAGCTTCGTGCAGAAAGCATCTATTACAAAGATACCATTGTAAGCTCGTTTGTTTCATTGATTAAAAAAAGAAAAAAAAAACATTTCTTTATTCTTGAAATGTTTCACCCTCCAGAAATAGTGTGTCTCACTGTGTTGCAAAACTTAAATAATGTTAGTTTCTGATTTCCAAACTTTGCTGACACGCTGCCGTGTGTCTTAATAGCCAATGAAATCGTTGACACGTTTCATGACGTAAGAAAACCAATCTGAATAGCATGTTTAAAATTCCAAGGAAAGGCCGGAAAAAATCAAATGCTGTAGTTAGCAACGAATTAAAATAATGCTGGAGTAGCATTGATGTACAATCCATTAAAGGTGGGGAACATTTTAATACTTGAGATCGTTTTCCTTCTAACAAGATTGGCAAGGCTGCAAAATGTAGTGACTTAAATACATTTTTATTCTGAGCATAATATTGTACTTCCACCTGCTAGACATAGATCGACATAATTAGTCTTTTATTATATAAATGGAGAATGAAACCAATGAGTTAGGACAGCATCCCATGGTTTGGATCTTTGGATCGGGAAGCAAACTGAATGGAACTGTTTGCAGTTTACAGGGTTGGTGAGCGGCTAGGAGCTGGAGGCGGCAGCCCCCAAATAATACAATGTTAAGAAAGAGCACACAAGATGAATTGTAAAAATAAATGGGAAAAAGAATGAGGCATGCCATGTGACAAATAACATTTATATAGTGGATGGACAGAGGTGCATTGAGGGGAAGATGTAGATCGACTACACCCACAGAATCCTTGGTTGTCAATCCTAATACAGAAGTTTTCTTTGTGTAGCGACTATAGTGAGCCCCCACCCACTTTTTTTTTCTCAAAGTAAACTCTGGCATCAATTGTGGGTGCATGTGTTACTATACTAGTACACTTTGTTATGAGAAATCATTAAACTGAGAATAAACTTATCTTTCAGTCAGCCAGAAAACAAAAAGCTACTTGATTAGGGAATGCTGTTTGGAATCGGACAAAACGCCAAGTTACAACGAAGCAAAATCACTATGTTCTAAGGATTTTCAATTAACAAACGCGGAAGCTTAATTTTGGCAACTCAAAGCCCATCTAATATACGACCAAAGAAGTCACAGAAGAGAAAGAAGTTCTTCTCGGAACCACGATTATGAATGAAATAAAAAAAAAAGAAACTCTTGCACTGCATCTGTCATGGCTGCCCATTAACCTCTTAATCACCATCTCAGCACACGTTCTCAGAGTTCCCAGCAGTAGCGTAAGGAGCGCAACGGGAAACACGGAATACCCGTTGAGTTTCCGCGCGCGCAACGGTGGGATTAAAAACCGTGGGATAAAAATTGGAAAATGCCAGTTCTGGATTAATCACACGATTAGGCAATCATAAAAGATTTCACTGCAATCGAATTCTTCGTAATACCGATGCACCCAAAAGCAGAATACTTTGTGATGTTCTGCAACGTAAAATCATTTGACCAAAATTGTTCTGCAAGTATTTTAAGCACTGTAAAGTACACTTAGAAACATGACCGTTTTCAAAAACCATGATCCTCAAATCAAAACGATTTCATATGGGACTATGAAAGGAGTATTTGTTCAAAGCTCAGTCTTACTGCAGAACAATGCCTGAAATTAAAATTGCAACCACAGATTCTTGACAGAAAATGTAAAACCCTTCACTATAAAGTTTACAAATACCTTTGTTTGTGCTATAGATGTAGAGAAAATTACAACGCGTTCCTTGCAACGCCGAAACACGTTTCTACAGTATCCCTGCTTATTTGTACCTTCTTAACGTTGTAATTTTCTCTACACCCTTCACTATGTCTGCTCCTTCAAACATCAAAGAGCTCTGAATGCTTTGACACCGGATTAGAAGCAATGTTTTCACTTAGAATAACAGCATATGGCCAATCATAAGACCAAGTCTCAGAGGCAGGGCGCTTAAGGGGCATAAAACAGGTGTAGTCAAACATAATTTTCCGAAAATATCTTTTCAAACATGTAATTTTGTGCAAATTCTGCAGATTTTGTCCAACTTGAAGTATTTAAAGTTACTGCAAATATTGCAAAAAAAATCGACTTTTTGATTTTCTGTTTAATGAGCATACCTTGCAGAAATTAATTTTTTGTTCTAATTTGAAGAAATCGGCAGAAATTGTTCTAAATTTCTGCAAAATTGTATCTTTGGTTAGAAAACTGCCTTTTCTGCAGAAATTCTACAGATTTCTGAAGAAAACTTTCAGAATTTTCCCTCACGTTCGAACAGAATTGTTCTGCAGCTAGATATCTGTTCTGCGACGTACGTTCCAAATTTAGCAGTATTCTGCTTTGGGGCAATGCATAAGTTGTGGATTTCATCAGCACTATTCCATGGGTCTTATCGAGTCTACAATTCATTAATATGATGGAAACTTCGTTTTTTTACGATAAACAGCCTTTTTTTTAACACAATACCCCAACTCGTTATATTGCTCTTGTCGGGAGACAACAAAGAAGCGGGTTTTTTTTTTTTTTTTTTGAAAAAGCGATGTAACCGAGGTAATAACATAAATTCAATTAACGTAAGAACTAATGACATGTGAATCCAAAAAAAAGTTTATTATCATATCAAGATGATTTTTCT
>JAXGGA010021148.1:0-17089 GCA_038373865.1 Uloborus plumipes | reverse complement strand
ACTTTTATTGAACACAAGATAAGTCAATAAATCCTTAAAAATCTAATTTTTTTATTTAAACTATTGAATATCATATTCGTAAATATAGCATAACTTAATCGGGCAAAGCTGTGAATTCGTAAAAATGACATTGGTTTATGACCATCTAACAGATTCATCATTTTACCAGTAGTTAGCCCTTTTTTAGTACTACGGGAAACCATCGAATTTGAAAAACGTGATTTTTCACAATCGTTATTTTAGCTTGTTGCCGACGATATATTGTTCATGAAATTTATCACGCTTGTATTTCACTAGTTAGTCTGCATTCGATACAAATATTGCAGTAAAAGTTGTATCAAATATTTAAAAGTTTTAAAAGATGTGCGTTAATGTCTGCACTGAAATCACTATTTTCTCTCTTTGCTAACATATCTGCATGGTCGTTGTTGTAAATATCGCAATGCCCTGGGAGCCATTGTAATAATATTTACTACCTTCTGTTTTTATTTTCTCAAGAGGGATTCGGCAGTCTAGGATGTTTCCATAAATGGGAAATTCCCTGGATCCGATAGCATGGATGGAAGCTCTTATGTCAGATAGTAGTAAAAATAAATATGAAATACACCAGATTTTTAGAGAAAAACTTTACAAAAAATACATTTGATTTACAAGAAATTACACGCATAATTAGCTTTACATACTGCACGAAAATCTTTGAGAGTATTAAAAGTTTTAGAAGCGTTATCAGTTAAAAAAAATATTTAGCAAGCTTATGCGAGCTCTCGTGTGCGAAGATTCGAAAATAACCACACGATAAAACCAAAACAAAAAGATAAAAAAATAGTAAAAACTAAAAAATGGTTAGCAAATAGATTTCATGGTCTTTTATAATGTATTATATATTTATATTTAAATTGTTGCAAATAATTCTTGTCATTTAATTAATAATTCATAGTTTTTTTTCATATATTACAAAACTTTGTTTCTGAAGTGCGCTTATGGTGTTGGCGGTTTAGTAACTAGCCGTCACACATAGTTTAATGTATAGACTCTTTATTCAGAAGGAACATCTGCACTCTTTGTGTATCCAAAGCGCACTGCATATACCAGTATGGATTATGCGTTAACCTTGCGATTGCAGATTGGAGTCTGCGATTGCACAGCTGGGATCTCCATGATTGCGCAATTGGGGTTTCGCAATTGCTTATTGCTCTGATCCTGGGGTTTCCCACACGCTGATTGTTTTCTCCCATTTAACACACTTTCAAAATAAAAATGTAAGAAATAAGAGTTATTATACGTAAGCATTCTGGTGAAATTAAGTAAGACGTTTGCACTTATTCTACAGTTGTGACGAAAAGAGTATTCTATATCAGAGAAAATCTATAATACTTTAAAAAAAATAAAACATATTTTAAAACAAAAGAGCAATAATATGGTTTCAAAAAATCCCCAGATTGTTATCGGAAAAAATAAACCTATTCCCCAATCAAATACAGTTTTTGATCCTTACTTTTGAGCTTGGTCGCTATTTCCTTATCTTTAGAAAACTGGCTAGAAAAGTTTTACTGCTATATACTTAATCAAATTATTCCTAGAATTTTCAATCCAGGTGTTTCGGTTAAAAAGAATTCTTTGTTGTGGGTCCAATACATCGGGAAAAGTTATTTAGTATTGACCTTCTGTGATGGATTTTCTTTTTTCTTACTTTAAACGTAAAAGCAGAATCAGCGAAAATGAAATAAAGGATTTTTGAAAGTTTCAGAATGGTGAAAGTCATAAAAGTTCTTCGAAAGAGTAAAGTTTTGAGTGAATGATGCCTTATTCTTCTAGGATTTGAACAATATCCTTATATAATATCCAAAAATGTCTGTGCTCTTGAATATTATTCCGGTTTGAATAAAAAGGTCGAATGAAAATTCATATATCAGTGATGAAGTAAATGAGATAATAACGGATAAATCCATTTAGTTGAAATAAACTGAAGTATCTTTAAATTTTATTTTCATTTGTTCTGGAGATATCACGACATCAATATGAAAATTTTATTTTACAGAGACGACAAAAAGTAGCAAATCGTATTCGACTTCCTAGCATACTGCTCTGAATCCATGATTGCACGCTGTTCAGAACATGAGCTACAGAATTTGCTCACTCTGACGGCAAAGAAAAAAAAATGCGATCTCGGTTTTTAAAAACTTTAAGTTTTATGAACAAAAAGGAGTTGATTTCTACATTTGTGAACCCCTCATACAGTCTTTCAATTTTTAAGTAAGTGATGTGAAATGTATCCTTTATGGTTATTTCATACAGTTAATATTTCCATCAGGTGTTTAACTCCCATCTACTGACAATAATGAAGTATTCTGCGCCTCTGGTAAGTTGACCTCTGACGTAATGAATGTCTCTCTTTTTTCGGGTGCTAGGAAAATATAATTTAATTGGCACTCACTCGAGTGGGGTTTCTTTTGTTTTGACTTCGCAAAAATATTCCAACTCAAATCTGCGGCAATTACCCTTTCGTACTACCCGAAAAGAGAGAAACATTGTCAAGGTCACAGCTTAAAATTGCGTAGTTGTACCATAGGTTATTTCCATGTTTATTTAGTTACAGTTGGCAATCAAAGGCGCAACTGGAGGGGACATTGACGGGATGGCTTCCTTATTCATTGTCATTGTACATTGTTGCGAAAGTTAGTAAATTCATGTTAATTTATTGATATATCTATATCTCAACCTTTTCACGGCTAACGCCCCTTTTACGAGTGAAATATTTTCCAGCGCCCCCCTTCATATTAGAGGGGGGGTGCGAAAAGAGGTTTAAAGTTTAAAATAATTTCCTTCCAGAATTTTACAAAACGGTTAAACAAGATATATTTTCCCTCATTAGGTCATTATTGGAATTAAAATGACCAATGTAGAAATAAAAAAACAAATCTAGGATTAAAAATATTTAATTTTTAAAAGAATAATAACAAAATAAAATAAAATGAAATAGAAATAAACAAGCAAAAAAAATGTACTCAAAAAAATTAAAGAAACAATCAGTTGCAATAAAGATAAACAAGCAAAGCATTTTTTTTCTCATTCAAATTATGAAAGTAACATTCAAAAATACATGTTAGTTAGACATTTGTTCTTGGTGGTTTAAAGCCAGTTTCCTTACGATCGGTTTAATATTTTTTTGTTTTTTAAGGTGATGGCGCAAGTCTCTTGGGACAATTTGGCGTCGATTTCTCTGTTTTGTAACTAGTTCGGTAACAACATTGAATTCTCATTCGACGAGGTGGGAAGAGGCGACGACGATTTAAAAAAAATGGCGATAGCTCATTATCCAGGATAAAGGCTACCAATGTCTCCTTGTAGCCAAAATCCTGTTAGACTGTTAACATTCTGGAAACAAGCTTTTCAAGTTTCAGTGGTTGAAAGTTCCACCAATTCTTACTGATACTGAACATCTGCTGTCTCAATTTTTTCAAAAGGGTTCAAGACCCATTGATGAACATTTAGAGACAAAAATATCCTCAAAACGCTCAGAGAAGTCTTTTTGCAAAGATTGAAGATAATGGCAAAAACGTAAGCATCATCGAAAGAGATTTCACTAAAAATTTAAATCACCGAAGTTAAAAGAGGGCAAACAAAACAGTCAAACTGAGCGGGAATTCTAAGCATTGCAAATACGATTAACAGGTAAAAATTTAGAAAAATAAGCAAACCGTAGAAAATAGCCAAATTGCACGAATGCCCCGGCTTATCGAGATATTTTGGATACCTTTAGGGTAGACTTACTTTCTCATATATACTAAGCTAATTTATGAGAATATGGTGAAAGAAAATTAAGAAAGTAATAAAACAAAAAACAAAATCGATGACGTTTAATGTTCTGCCTGAAACGCTATTTGTGAGAGACACTCGAATGCAATTGTGAATCTTTTTGCGCAGTATTTTGAACCCTCGATTAAATTTCGGCAACAGACATTAAAATCTGGTATCCTAAACGGGGAATTGTTCAGTCTGAAAACTCGTTTCGTTTAGCGATAGTCAAAATAGGCGACAGAAACTTGAGAACTTAATTTGACCATTTTCACCTGCAGATGCAGGGCGGTTTTACATGTATGATAATTACTAAAAAATGGCGTTATTAAAACTATTTTACAGCTATTAGAAATTACATTGCTATGGTAAAACTAATCAATCAACAATTCGACTAAAAAATAGTCAAACGATGGGGTGGCTAATGCTACTGAATTTTATTTCGCTATGTGTGTTCAAAATTAGTCAAAGTGGCTAATATTAGATAAAACCATGCAAACTAGATTGCAACTGCGATTTATTGTAACGGTTCTTCATTAGGTAATGTTGAACCGCGGAGCGATGGCGGGTGAACTTGAAGTGGAAACGGACCGCTTTATTTTGTAATAGGTAGCATCAGAGTGATCACGCAGGAAGTAAACATTTTTATGTACGATGGAATAAAAAATAGCTTTCAATGCTGATTCTTCCTATTTCAAAATGAAAGAGGTCCGTTTACGCTTCAAAGTCATCCGCCATCTTTCCGTGGACAAGCTACGGCATTCTCTCTGAATATTGTCGGACGCAAAAGATCACTAAAAAGTCAAATCAGAAAAGAGAGATAGAGAGAAAAGGAAAAAATATAAGCAAAAAAACTAAACTATTTTAATAAAAAACAGTCACCTCCGAAAACATAAGGAAATAAGTTTAAAGATTCCAGAGCGCATAAGTTTATTTTATCGTAGGCAGAGTTGGATTCTTGATTTAATGCAAAATTTAATTTTGATTTTTAAAATTAAAATAAATTCTAATACATTTATTGTTATCTGACTCTCAAATTTTTCCACCGCCCCTTATTGCCCAAAACATGTTCACCGCCCCTCAGCATCTTCCCACCGCCCACAGGGGGGCGGTACTGCCCCCGTTGAGAACCACTGATCTATATCACTGACTATTGATATATCTATATCTGTTGATCGATATATCTATATTGATCAATTTATCGACTTACAGATAGATAAACATTTATTTTTGATTATTTTCAATTAATGCAGATTTGTGACAAAGAAATACGCACACGCATAAAAAAGAAGTTAGCGCCATAAATTTTTCAGTAAGGATTAACTTAAATTATTAATTTTTAATTATTATTAATATCGTTATTATTTTGAGCACAATTGGGAGTTTTTTTTTTTTTTTTTTCATTTACAGTAAACTATGTTTGATCTTCCTAATAATTTATATAAATTTACTGCAACTCTTAGAAAATATCTAAGAATATTTTTTTGAAGAAATAATAAAGCAGTTTTGACCCCATGCAAAATATTAGTACGTATTGTCTACCAAATTTCAGCAAAATAAAAATGATGCGGAACAGAAATTTCTGAAATTTGTTGGTTTTATATGAAATGACCAGTTAAAAACTAAGTTCCGCTCTTCCCTAAAAACTAATTTTTCCTACGTTTTTTTTCTCGATGTATCAATAAAATCGGTGTTTAAATTGGTGGTTAAATTAAGTGTATAGATCTTTTAAAGCATCGATGTTTTGCCATAAATTTCGCACCACTACTTCTTACTATTACTATGATTGCATGACGGATATAAGGACCAAGATGCTTACATTTTAATTTTACTATATAAACAAATATAACAAGCATTATGTTTCCTCTAAGAATCTAATTTCAAAAAATGTTCCACATTTTATCTTCATAGATAACTTTAAGGTATATTTTTTAAATACCTGAGAGTGGTCTGTAGAGAGCAATTTGTTACTATGAGTTGTTACAAGCGCTTTCTTTAGTAACAAGGATAAACTAGGCGCCTCAAAAAAGCATGCATTTTTGTCAAGATAACAAGGTTACTTCAAAACATAAAAAAATATTGGAGCATCCCATCTTACATTATTTTCTGGCCATATAATGTTTTAAATCTTGAATAAAATGACAAATCTGCTGTTTAGAATTTTTTTTGGATTCTTTTAAATATGAATAACCTTTAATTTATTTCCTGAAATATTTTTATTTTAAATTTGGTTTAGTTATTCAAAAATAAACCTTCAAATACTTTTTTTACTCTTACTACTAAACGTAACGTGTTTCGGATAAGTTGTAAAAACTATCGTCTGATGGAATTTCATCAAAAGATCCAAAACCTTCCATTCAAGCTCCAAAACCTTTCAATCAAGAACAAATAAGCAATTAATCACAATGATTTTTCGAAATCAGTACCTAAGTAAGATAATTTATATCGCAAGTAAGTAGTTTTATTAAAGTATTGCTTTGAAAAACTGGCAAGTATATGTTTTAAGTATTTGCTTGCATTTTCCAGAATAATTACCTTTTATCTTGGTACAATGACGCTAGTAGTTAAGTCAAAATCAACATGAATATTGCGTTTCAGGGCTTAGATTTTTGATGTCTTTTCATATTCGAAACCACAATAGTGTAGTCAATTTTGTGAAACTTGACAACTGAAAATGTCCCACAAATTTTCAGATGCTGTCTAATAGGTCTAGACTTTGAATATTGCTCCTTTGTGCAACCTTCCATTTCCAGAATGATATGCCTCAGTGGCAACTTATTATTATGTAGCAGACATATATTCCCTTTCCAATTCGTAGACCCCGTAGACTTCAAAGGATATATTTTTTATACACATGGAATTTAATATGTTAAACATTTCTAAAGAAGTAGTAAAGTGCTTTCAAAATAGTTGAGTGCTTTATATCAACTAGTAAAAAACTGGAACCAGAGGGAAAATAAGAAAGAACGTTTTGTATAGGATAAGTTTTATTTGATTTTGAGCAGTTTTTTTTAACCCGTGTGCAAATATCCCTTAATTTGATAAAGTTTGTAGGTATTTATAACTAAAGCATTACATAATATTTTCGCTGTATTTCAGCTAACTAATTTCAAATCGACTTTTTAAATTGTTGTTGTTGTGTTTTAACCTTTTCTGTTAAAGAAGCGCAGCTAAATACCAGGAAAAAAAACGACAAAAGTTTTTGAAGATTACAACTGATTCACTGGCTAACATTTCTGCAGTAAGTCAGAACTAGTTTGGTTTTATTATTGTTATTATTTTGAGATTTTTTTTTTTTTTGAAAAAAAAAAAACTACATTTCATCTTTTTTAAAAATTACTTGCGGCCAAAAGGCACAGCTAATCATTAAAGAAAATCAGTGAATTTTTTTGAGGGTTTAACAGGCCTATTTCAGCAACTTATCCACGGTATCCAAAAATATATTTCCAAAAAAGTTTTTTCGGCCCACCGTACTGACTACATTCTCGAAGACAAAGAGCTAGTGTATGATTCTGCAAGCTTTCTGAACTCAATTTTGGAGCAGCTGATTATTTTAGTGTAGTTGATTGATCAAACAGTTTACATCATTTACTTTCGAGGAATTTCCCTGTCAGCTCTCACAAGCAGTCTGTTGAACGTTCTGTAAAACATATCTTAAGCTGCAATGAAAAATTGAGACACTGCACGAGATGGATTTATTCGTGTGAAATTTTGAACTAAGGAGGAACTTCTAACACTTGACAAAAAGATCCAATATTGTCTTAACACCTAATAGTAAATATACATGACGTATTAGAAATTTTCTAATTCGCAAATTAAAAAAAAAAACTCTCTTCATGTGATCCTATAGAATATGTGTGATACTTTTGCGCAATGACTGCTAAAAAACAATTAATAGTGCTATTTAATTAATCAGATTCTGAATTGATTTTGAAAAATAATTTCCGTACTGATTGTTTCAAAAATCCCAAAATTTTTCATGAATTTGTGATGCTAGAAAGGTTAAATGTTCGCCAAAATCGATAAAACATTTTACGAACACTTACTGGCAAAATGTGTAACATTTCCATTGTATTCCATTAAAATACTTTGAATTTATTTATTTGATAAAAAAACTTATTAAGAATAAATTTTCTCTCTTATTTTCTGTTTTACGGGATCAAAGAGTGCCGGCTAGATATTTTTTAATGTTTACAAATGTTTTTGTAAGCGTTAACTAGATCATTTCGCAACCTTTGCATGCTACCTTAAAATAGATTTCTAAAAATGAAAAGTCTAGGCTTAATTCCGCTAACCCCAGTGTATAAGAAAAATACAATATAATAGTACCTTAGAATACCGTTTCCCAACCTTTTTGAGCTAATTGCCCTCTTCAAGACGCTGACTGACACCTATTGCCCCCTCCCATTCTTCCTCGAAAGAAAAAACCATAAGATGGCGCAAGTGAACAACGATAATATAAATAAAAATATAAGTACCTAACTTTAATTTGAAGTGAAATGTATGCAATGAAACAATTATAACCAATCACTTTTAAACTAAAATATTAAATAAATAAAATACCTTTTTTTTTGTTTCACAAAGCGAACTGATAAGCATTTGATGGGTAACATTCAACTAAGATCATCAACGTACTTTTCAAAAAACCGAAATACATTTTTCAAGAAAGTTTTTTTTTCTACACTGGAATCTGGGAAAATTAAAACCCTTAAAACTAAAATTTGAAGGAAAATAAATTAAAAATCTGAAAATTCATAAAATCAACAATAAATGAAATACTTCCTAATGTTCACTCGAGGGGCAAGGAGTCTTGAACTTTAATCGATTTCTTCCTTAACTTATGACTAATTGCGTGAACTCTGAACAACCGTTTCATATATGTTTACGATTTCGATTTTTGCTATCCTTTGATTACTACTGTTTTCTCTTATAAATACCAATCGCCCATTAAGAATTTACCGCCCTTTTGCGGAGCCAAATAGCCCCTTTGGGGGCGATCGCCCCCAGGTTGGGAACCACTGCCTAAGAGGAAGCAAAAAAAAAAAAAAAACCTTCAAACAATTACACCTTTAGTTTGTTGCGAACCAATGCAGAAAAATGTTTTACAATGATTCTTCTTCTTAATTCAGTGTATTTTTTGCTAACTATTGGCCAAATCGAATACAGGTTGAAAAAACATTTTCTTTTAACAAACTTGTTGCCATTTAGTGATATGTCACTAAGTTGGAGACAAAAACTTGGCAAGTTGTCGACAATGTATTGTAAAGTGGAGGTCAAATAATCTACTTATATTAAAAACTGAGTATCTTTCTAACTATCTTTCTTTCTAACTATCTTTCTATCTTTCTATGTCACGCTTCTTTCTCCTGAACGCCAATGACCTGAAAGTCGAACCAGGTACCGATAGATAGGTAATTTTTCAGGCTTCCTTAGTTTCAATTGATATAATTATACGATTTTAATTAGCGAAGATATCAATTAATAAGTAGTCAAATTTAAAGCGATTAAGCCTAATAAATGATTAAATATGAAATCCATTTTTGCATTGCAAAACGTGGTTGCCATGAAACAGTAATAAAAATGATAATGAGAATTTTGAATAAAGGCTTAACTAAATCAAACACGAAACTCATAAGCGGGCCACTTACGTAATATTTTTATCGCTAGCTACTTGTAATATTTTGAAACATTCATTTGTTGAAAAGCTATCTACTTAATTAAAAACTTAGAATCTATTTCTCCTTTTTTTCTTTTAAGCGAGCTGAACTTACTGAAACTTTCCTCACCATCTTGAAAGCGCGAAGCATCTCAATAATTCGAATGATTTTTTTTATATAAGAAAAAAGTAAAGGCCTGAAGCGTCTGTTAGCGAGCCGCCTTGGCGGGGAGTACTTTCTTGAAATTTTCTTCACCACTTTCAAGGCACGAAGTGCCCGTGCAACGCCGGGCCACGTGCGTGGTATGTCTTGAAATCGAATGAACATTAAATTATATCAAATAATATAACTTCAGCATGAGGTAAAAGTTAGAGAGGGGGGACGTTATGCATCAACATGCCGCAGGAAGCTAATCTAGCTGCCCTGGCAGCTAGTAACAAAATCTAAATTCTGCATTAGAACTGACACTAGTTTTTCCTTAAACAGGTAAAACTTAAAATAATTCGTGAAATGTAAATAGAAACACTACTAAAATAAGTGAAAAGTTCATCTATATATATAAAAGAAAGTCGTGTTAGTTACACTATTTATAACTCAAAAACGCCTGTACCGATATGGCTAAAAATTGGTGGGTAGGTAGCTTAGAGCCAGGAGACGGACATAGGCTATAATTTATGTGTGTCAGTTACATAAATAGAAAAAATGTCTTATTGACTTCGCCTTTTTACGAAGCCTTTTTTGACACCTCCATGGCTGAGCGACATAAAGCACACGTTCTGGCAGCTTCCGGAGCGCCATAAACAGGTTGTAAGTTAGCTTTGCGTTGAGTGTTATTTGACTTTTTTGTGAGGTAAATTACAAACAAACGCGTTACTTCTCTTGAAATTTATATGTGATAAGCTGTCAGAAACGATTGCTCATTCCGAGGATCCCGATGATCCCAACCGATATGCAGTTTGAATTTAAAAGACAAATTTCCGATACGTCTTGCATTTGTCATGACCATAAACAAATCACAAGGCTAATCCTTAAAAGTTTGTGGTTTGAATCTAAAACATCACTGTTTTTCCCATGGTCAATTATATGTGGCATGTTCACGGGCCGGAAGACCATCTGCGTTGTTTGTTTTTGCGCCTGATAATAAAACAAAAAATGTTGTGTATCACAAGGTACTTAAGTGAAGAGCAACCTATGTACTGAAATACAGAAACAATAATGAATGATTAATGTAGTTTTTTTTTTTTTTTTGTATTTTTTAATAATAAAAAACTTAATAAATTCAAAAATTTGCTTATATATTGCCTTTAAGGCGGAACAGAGTTCGCCGAGTCAGCTAGTTTAAAATAATTCTTCAACCAAACAATGTAACATTAAAAGCCCCAACAAAATATTATATAATCTTTAATATTAATTACTCAATTAAATATATCTAGCGAGTAATAAAATTAAAAGTACCATTAAACAGCAAAAGGGCAATTCCACGAAAAGTGGTCCTAACACACCAAAATTTTTCCCCCCATAATACAAAAACAAACTTTATTTTTTGACAAAAAAATATCTACTCTTTTCGATTCCAGCATCAATTTTAAGATAAAATTTTTCTTTTCTCATATTTTAGCCTTGTTTAATAACATTGAGACAAATTTAAAAAAAAAAATGCATTATTAGTGAAAAAATGTCAGAGAATTTTTTTCATCTAATAATCAATTTTTTTTTTGGAAAAACTATCAAATATCATGAACGTAGATCTTTTAGTATGATTATATCTCATATTTTTTGTAATAAAGTGTTTCATAAGTTTTTAACCCCTCAAAATATGCAGGTTACTTTTTTTTGGTCACACACGTAAGGCAAAAGATAGAAAAGTTTCCCCCCAAGGTCTAATTAGGGGACTAAAAGAAAACTATCTCATATCATAAATTAACTTGATACATAGCACCTGTAACCTGACGTACATCTTCATCCATTCGGCAGAAACGTTTTAACGAGGCTCTTTAAAAGCTGTCACACACGTAAGACTTTTGAATGGTTTACCTTAACCCTTCACTGCACGGTGTGCCAGATCTGGCACAAACCAAATAAACCCTCATATATTCCAATGACTTTTTAAATGCAGTTAAACTGAGTTTTACGCCCCTTCTGGAACATTGCTATAACAGTTTAGTGTGATGTTTATGTACTAGTTAGTTGCACCAGTCTAGGTATTAACAGTTCTTTCTTTTGAAAAAAAGAGTGTCTGCATTTCCGTTAGAAGTGTGTGTAGTCATTATTTCCTTTGTTCTAAAAATGTTTTAATACACATAGTTGCAAATTTGTTTGTACCACTTATGGCACAAAACACATTGTAGATTATTACACTTATCGGTATACAAAGCATATGCTATGTGCTTTGTGCCATATGTAGAACAAACAATTAAAACATCATTTTTGGTGCACCTTTTGAAGATAAATTTTTTTCTTCATTTTTCCTGAACTCAGAGTTATTAAAAGGTAACATATGACTTTTTTCATGAAAATATAAAAATCGTGCAGTGAAGGGTTAAGAGTCAGGTCTTTGTTTGAGAAATTTTCCCAGGAACCGATTTTTTTAATTTAATTTTTTTTTTGTTAATCTCCTCTGATTACACGTAACATGTTATATAAATAAATTATAAAATAACCTATATATAATTCGTATACAAATGAGAATTAATTTCGTCTTCATTCTTTATTTTGTGAACACATCTTTGCAATTTAATTATTTACTAGCGGCAATGTCCAACAAAATCAGATCTTTCGTTTAGGGCAAAAAATCAAATATTAAACAAGTGGTTCCGTCCGTAACTGAACGAGCCTACTTTCCCGTTTGCTAATTTCAAATTTCAAATTTGGTAAAATATTCATTTAGAATTTTGGTATCAAACTCGGTATTGATGTAAACGTTAATTTTTGTTTCGTCAAGATAGAACATAAATAAATCTCTAAGCAAAGAGGCGTACTTATAACAGAAAAGTATACTATCCTTATACGAGCTAAAATAGCCATAGTGTAGAGCTCAAGAAAATAAATTAAATTCAGAATAAATAAAATAATTACGTATCAATTCCCACATCTCATCTACACAAACGCAATACATATGTACCAAATAATCCCAACGAAAATGTATTCTTATTGAATTTAAATTTATATAAAAAAAGAGAAAAAGGAAGAAGGAAAATGTTATGCAAACAAGTCCCTTATTTTCTTATTGGTAATTCGCTTAAACGGAGCATTAGGGATTGCAGAAACGGTACTTTTGTTTGGATATTCTGTCAGAAACAGTAATGTGTTTTAAATAGGATTTGGCCTTAAAAGAGGGATTAAATATCACATTTCATAGAACGGAAATGGCAGCTTCTGAGTAAGAAATACATTTATCTTGAAAATAATAGAAATAAATGAGGGATTCCGCTGAAAATATTCCTTTGAAAATACTTTAGGAAGTGATTATGTGCTCGCACATAATGGGGTAAAAATAAAATTTATATTTTCGGAAGTGGTTTATGTATGTTTGAAAAATTCGTTTAATCAAAAAAGGAGGAAAGGTAGAAACAAAAGAAAAGTATTTTTATTCTTTATGTTTATACGGATAATAAGTAGTAGACGACTCAATACATATTTAGAAGATATAAGCAGTGCTTTTTGTTTTGGAATGTAAAAAACAAGCAAAGATTAGGAGGTTGCAGTAGGGATATTTTCATAAATGCTTATTAGAGGTGGCATTTTCCTAACATGCATATTCATATTTTCTTTAGAATTATGGAATCTTGTTTTTCATTTTTGGATTGAAGATTTTAAAAATATTTCTTAGAAAAAATTTTAGATTTATAAACGCCATCATTATTCAGCATTTCCATTTCATGTTAATACAATTATTTTTGGAAGCAAAATACCCCAGCAGCTTAAGTTAATCGGAAGGATATTGCTTTCCGATGAAAAGTAGCTCATCGAAAACCATGCTCGGATACTGATCGGAACGATGTCATCGTGCGTTACAGGATCAGTTTACAAGGAGTTTGTTGATCGGCCGAGCAAAATCCGATGAGTTGATGCTACTTGGGTAAATTATTACAAGTGCTTACTTACTTTTTTATCTGAGAATTTTTACAATGAAAATGATTTTTGCTTTGTACTGCCCAAAAGTCTAGAGAACATGTTTTTGAAATGGTGTACAACTATTGTTATAGAATAGAGTTCATACGTTAAGTTCTTTACTGTCTTGCTAAGCACAAAAGTCATACCTGTACTTTTCACTAAACGTGTTTTATTATCACGAGATGACTCTTTATAACATAGTTTACCTATGTATGATGCCTTGCGTTTATTCGTGATCGGAAAATATTTTTAAAAAATACTGAAAATTTTGAATCCGAAATAGGTGTCAAACTTAAAAAATAAATACCGTAAAATGGGGTGAATCGGAACACTTTTCAGCTTTGATTGTAAAAAAAGCAGTTAAAAGATTTTTTTTAATTTGGTTTTTTGGGTAAAAACTTAGGTCTTGCTTTACTTTTGATATTCCAAGCAACGAGAAAACATTTTGAACAATTATTATTAAAAAAAATAGGAAATAATGGGTGTTCTGGGGGGGCTGATAGGGGTCAATCGGAACACATGTTAATTTTTTTTATTTTTTTTTTCACTTTAACCTGTAATAGGTCTCACAAATATGAGTAATATTGATGGGGGAGAATAAGAACAGATAATTACTGTCAAATAAATGTATAATTTCAATACCAGTAAACGTTTATAATTTGTCAAAATTCAAAATAATTTTGAACTTATGAAAAATGAAAAGTAATTTTAAGAAATGCTTTTGAATTGAAATACAAAGATTTAACATGAATGGAAGTCACTTACGTCGTCCACAAATATGTACTTGTCCTTAAAACTAGCAATTGTGACTTGACTTAAGTTTTTTCATAACATCTCCTGGGATAAACTCTGCCTCTTCTTTAGTTTCTTGAAATCTCTGGGTTTCGGGGATTGTCCTGAAAGATTTTTTCGCTTATTCATGTCACTGTCTGTGTGCTGGACTTTTACTACATAAAGTCTATTTGACTTTCCCCCTCGTATTTTAAGTAAAAAAAGTTTCCTGGAGAATTTTTTTTTGAAATCTGCAACTTTTTGTCATTCTAAGATCTAGTTGCTCACGAGAAGGGATAAACAGTAATAAATAATTGTCCTCGTCTTGATTAGAAGAATTGGAGTTAGAATCTTGATTTTTCAAACAGTTTCCTTCAAATAAGTTTGAATTGGAACAACAGAACTAAGTGTTCCGATTCACCCCGCAAATTTTTTTCCCATGGCATTTTTCAGAATTCTTCATTTTTATGACACAATTTATAAAAAGTGTAAATTCTAATGTTGTATTCTATTGTTCAAATACATGTAAAATTGAAACATACCACTCTTAGTTTTTAAATATAAGAAGGTTTGTTCATGCATATGAAGTTTTGCAGTCTATGAAAATGTGATATTTTCTAGCATTCCACGTGCAGCCCTCCTTATAAGCCAGTAGCATTGCCAGATTGACAAAAGTAATTTTTTCTTACCTCCTATACTCTTACCTTTCTAAAAAATTCATGGCGAAAAATACCCAATAGTATATTTATGAAGAATTTTTTTGTACGGTCGAGAAGTTTTGTTCCGATTGACCCCGCTGTTCCTATACACCCCATTTTACAGTAAATAAATAAACAGTTTCTCTTAGAGTTCTGCGGAAGATACGACTTTACCACTTCGTACTGTACGGCACTAACTTGTTCCAGCAATGGGACATTTTACTATGTGAAAAAAAAGTTCTGCTAGACATGGTAAATCTCATTGATTTAAGAAAATTTAAGAAAATATTTGAGGTCTTGCGATGATTAGTTGATAAAAAATTGCAATTTTGCGAGTACGAAGCAGATGTTTTTTTTTTCTTTCTAATAAACTCTGGCGGAATTGCGCTTTAATTTAATATTTTATATTTGCTTTACTAATTTTTTTCATGACTTATGGATACAGTAATGGAAATCCTTTAAATTTTACCACAGGCAAAGCCGTAGCGGTAACGATAGAAATTGATATTTTGATTTTGGACTCAGTATTAATAAACATTCTTTTTAATAAGCGATGCTATTTTATTGCGCAGAAGCACGGCAATATCGCTCTCTTTTTTTCAACATTTAAGTCAATTACATTCTAGACAATTTTATGCATTAGAATGTATCTTACCAAACGTCTTTTTGTTTTGAATAAATAGTACTATTTCCGTTCCTTCTAAATCTTATCTTCACTTACAACTAAAAAAGAGTTTTATTCCATTCTTTCGAGGAATGGTTAGACCCTAATGAGCTACTTAAATAATCCATGCAATGTTACTTTAATTTAAATATTTAAAATGCTACAAAAAATTTAATAAGTCACTTGAAAAACATTTCAGGTATTATTTAGTAAAGGATAACGTCTTTACTTCCATTTAGCAGCGAACATTTTGAGAAGATTTTAAATGTACTAATACCAACGCATGTGCTTGCTCAGAAAAAAAGGAAAATTTTGAAAGAAATTAATTTAAAAGAAAAGTTTATATTGAATTTTACTTATTACGAAATACTGCTTGAAAAAAAAAATGCTTGAATTTGTTTCTGCCTTACCGACTTGTTGATGATTCACTTAATACATTTTTGGATCACTAATGAAATCATACCTAGCAATCAAGATACATCATAACATTAAAAAGTGGTAAAATGTTAAGAGCCGAAAAACATGAATATATGAAGGAATTATATGCACACAATTATACACGTGTGAGAGTGTGCGTGTGTGTAGTAGGATAATCAGAAAATGCTAACTGTTTAAAATGATTTACTGAAAACATGCTGTGTTTTACCGAATTAGAAAGAAATATTGGTTTTTAAGTCAAATGCTTTAAATACAATCATAAATTTATTCGTAGGAATACGTCACCTACATGATGCTCGCTAAAATCCGTCGTAACCCTAATTATTTCGAATTGCAAGAGCTTTTGTTGAAAAAATGTTACACAATGAAGCCTCTTGCAACGTTACCTGGCGGCCAAAGTCGCTATCGTTCTTATCTCAGAAACGGCATGCAATCGGAGAAATAACTCAAATACGGTGTTATTTAGCATTGTCATGTTAAGAAGGAAAAATAAATCTTTTGCATAGTTATGTTAAACATAGAAGGATTAAAATGCATTCCTACTACAAGTCATCAGGAGTGGCAGCTCAGTGGAATAGTCTCCTCGTCAACTTGACCGTAACCCTTAGACCTTTTTTTTTTTTTTTTGCTAAGAATACATCATACAGACAGTGTATGCAACCTTTCTGACAACACTGCATGAAATTTGAAACCGTATTTCGTATGCTTATGCTAACGTGCCATATGAAATGCTACCTAATGGGCAGCGAGAAATGCAGTCCTGTGTGAGTTAGAATACTCCATTGCTGGACAGCAGTGGAACACCAAACTAATATACTGCTGAACAAATTAAAACTTTGGAATGTAAGTTTGGCAACAGCGATGGATACAAAATATATTAGTGTAACAGGAAGAGCGGGTAAGAAGGTTCAAGTCTAGCAAGAGGTATGCTGGTTTTAAAATGCCTGTTTGAC
>JAXGGA010021147.1:0-17090 GCA_038373865.1 Uloborus plumipes | reverse complement strand
AAGTGTGCAAAAGTGCCCATGGTAATCGCACATCACACTAAGATATTCGTATCTGCATAATTCTGACCAGAAGATCAACTTTTTTGTTGCAGTTTAAAAATCATCTATAAAGGATTTTTTTATTTTAATTTCTACTTAATCGATGCAGAGATATCTGTACCATTTTGCACTGTAATAAAGGCACATCCTCCCTTACTAAATGTAGTTAGTTATGTTTCTTCAATCAATGTCTATTCTTAATTACTACAAAAAACTAAATTGTTCCTTATCATTTGTCAAGCAGTGTATATTGTGACATTTCCTCCTTTTTGGTACATGAGGCTGTACTCTAAAATACAGGGTGGTTACAAATTAATGGGAGGTGTTTGGAGCCCTCTAAAACGTTAATTACTGTGGGAATCATTGTCCAATTTAATGGGCACACATATTAGTCATTGGATTTCGATTTCTGAAGTTAAAAAAAAAAAAGTTTAAAAAATGGTTAACAAGGAAAAATTTGGCGCTGCAAAAATTTATTACTCTAATAGTCGAAGAATTAATTGCTACTGACAAAATATGCATTCATTTTGTTTGTAAAAATGGCTCTTTTATCACAATATGATCACCATTGTGTTGCCAAGCGTAATCACCAAGTTGCAAAAACTGGACACGACGCACAACATTTTCCAGGGCAGCTCGTAACATATCAGAATTCATTTTTCTGACTTTTAAAGTTGCAATATCATTTAAAATTTGCTATATCAGAAACATGTCTTTGATACACAACTTTTCAGCTATCCCCATAACCAAAAATCACATGGATTGAGATAGCGTGACCTTAGGGGCCATACCGGAATTTCTACGTCGATCATATTAAACCTCATTTGCAAATAACAATCATTTTGTGTTTGCGAAATGTATTTATACAGCATTTTTTCAAATTAAATTCGCAATATTCAGAGTAATACACTATTACAGAGCCAAATTTTCCCGCGGGGGCGATTTTTTTTTATTTCAGAAATCGAAATATGGTCTAATGTGTGCGACCATGAAATTTGACCATATTTCGCTCAGTACTTCGCGCTCTAGAGAGCTCCAACTTTTACCTCACGTTAAGTTATAACTACCCTGTAAAATATTCTTAAGAAATGCCTATGTTCACCTATGTACAGTAATTATAAACTACACACAACTTCCGTTACTAAAGGGTTAAATTTAAAATCGATTGCATTTGGGGCAGCAGCCTTGCAAATGTTTTAGTTCACAAATGTTTTTTCAGCCGTCAAACGTAAGCATTAGTGCTAAAATAGTCGCTTATAGTATTTTTTGAAGACTGCAACTTATGTAGATTTATGACCAAAATAAGTTTTGTGTCCTAAATTAAAAAGATAATCTATGAGTAGAGTTTTGCGTGAAATAAGAATTTTAACTAACTTATCAACCTCAGTTGTTGAACAGTGTAACAGTGAACAGCGTAACTTGGTACCGAATCATATTTCATTTCACACTAATTATTAAGTACTAAAAATTGAACTCCTACACCATGCAAAAATACATATGCTACATTTATGTTCTGTTTCTTAAAAATACTAATTCAAAATTATGTTTTTTTTTTTTTTTTTTTTTTTTTTACCCAACACTTTCATTTTAATAGCTTATGACATTTTCAACCTGAATTTTTAAAAAAAGTTGGATATTTTTATTTCTACGTTACATCTACACATATGTATGATTATTTTATGGATCCTTAAAATATATAACTTTATAATTTATTTCAGTAAAAATAGTTTGCTTCTTGAGAGTCGTTGTCAAGCGTGTGCTTCACTTGCGTTGGTTCAATCCAAGTTTAAGGAATACCTAGCCCATCTTTTTTATTCACTTTCATACTACTCAATAGTGTACACATACAAGTGTTTCTAATGCATTGTTTTTATTCCAGAAAGTTTGGTTGAAAATGTTTTGTAGATTTTACTATCTGACAAAAGCAATTAAGTATAATGTTCAAAAAAATGTCTCAAGCGGTAAATTTTAATTATGCTTCAAAAAAGGAGAAGTAATAGTAATAATAAGAACTAATATTAAAAAAAAACAATATTATAAGCTTCCACACTGTAAAATTTAGTGCGAATGCTCAAAACGTAAAAAATAAAGTTAGGAAAAATAGGATTAACGCTAAAAAACTGCATGATGATTTAATTTCATTTTATGATAATTTTCTTTGGCAAAAGCTGAGTTAACGTCAATTACAAAAATGAGAAGATAATAGAATATTATTAATCTTTACGTTCTTGATTTATTTCATAATGGAATAAGCTTGTTTCAGTACCAAAATAAGCATTTTTATCCCTGATTGAAAAGACCGCCTGCAGAATCAAAAGATATACCATACTTAAAAAAAAAAAAAAAATACTCGCGATGAAAAGTCAAGAAAAAATTGATTACTTACACGATTTTTTTTTCATTCCTACTTTTATTTAAACGCATTGATCTTATATTTTCTCTAAAATAAGGTTTTAACTTGTACTTTAAAAGGAAACAAATATGTTCTAAAAACAATTTTCTAAGAGTCATTATTTTTTTTTACAATGCTTAAGATTTATCCTATAAAAACCGTAATTAGATTTTTCACTTAAGCACACTAATCGCTTCAAAACGGATTGTTTCTTGGTGTCACTTTCAGTTTGAAGTTTGCAAGATTCATAGTGAGTAAAAAAATAACTATAATAAAAAACAAAAGAAAAATCATAAAGATGTGTAGATCGACACTGTAGCATAATAAGCTGTAGCATTTCTTACCGCTGTAAAATTTTGGATTATGCTAACATTAATTCGTAAAAACTACTATAACATTATGGTAGTATGTCAGTAAAAATAATTATGGTTTCTTCAAGTGCCGTACTTTCAGGCTCATTTAGAGATACTAATCTAAAAACAGTCTCCTTTACTGTTTTATCGTAGTTAAATCGAATAATATCAATTTTCATAATCCTGAATGCCATATGGAGACAGTTTTCAGAATTATTAAAAACTCTTTATCAGGTTTTGAAAACAATCCTGGTATCAACTTTGTTGGAATCGAATTGGAAAAATCTACAAGCTCTGGAAACTGAGTTAGGTAACGGCCAAATGCCTTTAGTGGATATTGTAAGTAAAATGAGAGAAAGGAAAATGATACCCCCTTAATTTTCAGAAAAAAATCTGATACCTTTAAATTAATTTCATGCTAGATAACATTTACCGGCTGAGTTTGGCGGATGTATGTTTCAAACCAAACCTACTAATGCGGTTAAGGTAACTGAATCTTTAAAAAAATGTGCTTATGTTTAAAAACCTTTCGTTGAACATGGAACTATACTTTTTTTTTAAGTTAACGGAGACATTTAATGGATGCCCTCCTAAAAGTAGTGGATCCAGTGATTCTAAGACATGTCTGCTTGCTAACATTGCCAACTTTCTATTGGTCATAGCAGAAGACGACAATCACGAAACGAAATAGTAGACCTGCAGAAAAATGCTCAAGGCATGATATCAACTATTAGGAATAACTTATATGTAGCTTTAAGAAAAACTATTCCTCCCAATATCAAGTTTTGAAGCTTCAAACTGCATAGGGCAACATTCTTTGAACGAATAGTATTTTTACAAACAAGGCCATTTTTTATTTCTAGAAATTAAAATTTTTAAAACATTAGCATTCTTAAAATTCCCATGTCTCACTCATGCTACTGACTTGACAGAATTTATTTTTCCTCGTTTTCCGTGTTAGAAAAGTAAAGAGAGATGATATGAAATAAACTGTAATTAAGTTTCATTTTCTACGCTGCAACAAAAGCTGCTATTTTTATAGTATATTACTAGCGGCAGAGGTTCCACTTTAAAACTGTAAAAGCACCGTTTATAACTGTAAGGGCCATGCTCCACATCAGCGTAAAACGCGACCGAAACTGAAGGCAGAAACCGAAAATCCGGGTACTTTCCATAGGAACACCATTGAATCCATTTTACGCTTCTGCCTAATTTTTCTGCTTTACGTCGATGTAGAGCATGGCCCTAAAAGTAATAAACGGTAAAAAAAAAGCTATATTTTAGTTTATTACTGTAAAATTCGCAATTTTAAAATAAAATTAACTGTATTATACTGTAAAAACAACAGTAAAATACTGGCAACATAGGTTCTAGTTTAAAACTGTAAAATACACTATATTGAACTGTGAAGCTAGCGATTTTAGTTTATTATTGTAAACTAGCAATTTTACAGTTTACTGCTGTAAAATAAGCAGTGTTACAGTTTACTACTGTAAAATTAGCTGTATTATACTGTAAAAACAACATCTATTGTTTACAGTGTAGAAATAAGGTTTAAAAATAACTCATTGATCGACTTTTTTCGTTTTAGAAAAGTCATTCTCTATCGGAGAAAGAGGATCAATCTGACAGCCAATTGCTGACTACTCTTCTGATAGTTCCTGCTTTTGAGTTTCGCAACATTGATGCAAATTTTTGCTCCCTCACGCTCACAATATAAAACATTCAAAAAAGTTTTTCTTGTTAATGTTGGTTAAAAGATTGCTGAAAGATTATCAATTTTAAGTACCACAGTTACTTAGGCAAATTGTCAGAAATGCTTAGTTTTGAATCGACTATCGAGCGGTAAGAAATAGTATTCAGATTTTTAATAAAAAAAAAAAATAAAAAAAAGGAAGGATACGGCATATTTATATTTTTGAGAAAAAATAAGAAAGAAAAGAAAACAAAATTATGCGCATTTTGGATTAAAAAAATAAAGACAAAAACAAAGTATGCAGACATTTGATAGTATCTTCGCCGTGGAAATAATTGTTAATATGTTAACTGTAGTGAGCTGAAATGCGGTTTTTAATCGATTTGATAATAAATTCGATGCACAACCTCGGATTTCGGAAAAAATTACAGAGCGAAAAAAGATTAGGAAAGCTCAAAATTTCAGAGTGTTCACCTTTGATGACCTACTTTCACGCTTAAAAAAATGAGCAAAACCAAAATATGACACTACCACACACTTTGTCTAAATTTCAAAAAAATTTGCTCTTAATACTCGCACCAACCTCACTTATGAATGTATAGAATATCACAAGCTCTTACGCTCACAAATTATTTTAACTGTGATTGTACTAGCCTTTAAGGCACCTAAGAAATATAAAGTGATTGGCTGTTATGAAGGGTTTTTATTGTTGAAGGACACGATTGAAATATACTCTACAACAGAACATATTTCCGAGCACTTCATTCATCATGAAAACAAGGTATTACGGCATTGGTTTAATACATTTTTATACCATTGTTTTGAAAGGTAAAATTGATGCGTTTTTCATACAACACTTATTCTATTAACAATGCAGTTTAAATTTTCTTTTAACCCATTAATGCCTGACATTTTTTTTTCAAAGATATTTTGTATACTGGTTACAAACAGTGTTTAATGGACAGGAAAAATAATTTAAAAAATATCATGTAAAAATATTTTTTTTTATTAAGCAAATAAAAATCGTCTCTTAAAAGTTACGATAGACCTCAGAGGGTACATACTCTTTTTACTAAAACTTTTTTCTGCCTACGATAGAATACTTAAAAATACATTTTATAAGAAGAAATAAAATCAGCAATTAACATAAACTGGGAAGCTGGGAATAACTTTGAAAACTTAGCTCTTTTTCTTGAGATTGCGCACGATGTCATTTTTGATGAGGATCATACTAAAACTGCTACAGAACACACTTTACAATTGTTATGTGCTGCAATCTGTTAATAATGAATTGAAACAATACCAAGGTACTAATTGAACACTATTATTTGGTTGAAATGTTCATTTTGGGGAAATTCAAACCTTTTTTTGAACCGTCCCTAAAAAGGGACGCTAGGCATTAATGGGTTAAAGAAATTTTACTTTTTCTTTTTTTGCTCCATAATGGGGTATTTAGAAAACTTCTCGCATCTTTTTCGAAAATAAAAACAAAGTGCTAAAAAATGTTCATTTTTTGGGAATTTCAGACCCTTTTTTGAACCTTCCCTAAAAAAGGACGCTAGGCATTAATCGGTTAATTTTATTATTGCTATTGTCATCGCTGTTCAGCTTTATCGTTCCTCTATGATTGACACTGTATTTTTCTTTCAAAACGCGGGCTTCATGTGTGTATGAGAGCATGAAACTTGATATGAAACTAAAAAACGCGTTCTTGGTAATATAGGAAACAAAGATTAATTTACTTACCTATTTTTTTATCAAAACTGTACTTGTTGAAATCGTTGAAACGGAAATACGGATCATCCTCCTTACCTTTGCACTGCGCCCGTAGCCTGATAGGGAATTCCTCATAAAATCTGGAGGCATTTAGTGTAGTTTGCGGCTACCCAAGTAGCATCAACTCATCGGATTTTGTACGGCCGATCATGGAACTCCTCGTAAACTGATCCCGTAACGCACGATGACATCGTTCCGATCAGTATCCGAGCACGGTTTTCGCTGACCTACTTTTCATCGGAAAAAGATATCCTTCCGATCAACTTTCCCGATGAAAATAAGCCGAGCATCCAAAATTGATCCTAAATTCATCGGCACGGGACTGCACTGCTCGTAAATTGCTCCAAATCTCATCGTATTTCGAGCAAAACTCATTGGATTTTGCTGCTCGGATTCTGTTTGGCCGATAAGACATATTGGCGCAATTCCCGATTAGAACTCATCGAATCCGTTCATCGGCCGATGAGAATTTCATCGGGTTTGGTCGATGAATGGCCGATCATCGGCCAATGAGATTATGCTGCTAGGGTATATTAAGGTAATTTATTACACTCTAAAAATACGAGCTGCTGTTTTTAAAGTATAATACTGACAGCCGAGCCGACAGAGTGGTATAGTGGTTAAGACGCTGGCCTCTTACGCCCAAAAGCGCGGGTTCGAACCTGGCTCCAGTCGGTGGATTTTCATGGTGCAGAAAATCGACAGCGCTCATGTCGTATGATTATGTGGCATGTAAAAGATCCCTCGAATGTTTGTTTGGCTAAAAAAAGTATCTCGTGGCGAAATTAAATTCCTAGTGCAGTTTCGCATCGAATAGAGCCCAGGTGCCTCCATCTAGTGGGGAAACTGGGCGTCAAAAATACTTGTGGCAATGGTATCCCGCCGATGGTGGTGCCACATGAAAGCGTGGATGCCGCTTTGGGGAATGCACTAGGTCTGCAAATGGCGAGAAGCTAAACGCAGCCCCATTTGAAACAAAACAAAATACTGACAGCCGAGGTTAAAATTTAAAACTAAAATGCACAGTAATAAACTGTAAAACTAGTAACTTTACAGTTTCTTACTATAAGGTTAGAAATTTTACAGTTTATTGCCTATAATTTAGCTGCATTATACTGTAAAATCAACCGTATAATACTGGCAGCAGAAGTTCACACACTGCAAGAAACACACACTGCAAGAAATGAACTGTTGTTTTTGCAGTATAATAATGGCAACCGAGGTTCCAATTTAAAATTGTAAACTGCACAATAATAAATTGCAAAATGAGCAATTTTGCAGTTTGTTACTGTTAAATTAGCAACTTTTACTGTTTATTACAGTAAGATTAGCTGTATTGTAGTGTAAAAACAACATTCATTTTTTACAGCGTAGGATCCCGATACAAGTTCTCGAGAAGGTTTTTTAAAACAAAAATTGAAAAAAAAAAATCGGGTACATGTTTATCTTATACTTGTCCACATTAAGAGTATAAAAACGTAGTAGTTCACATCCATAAGCAGACTTAAGAGACGTGCGTGGGTTGGTATAAGTAAGAATCTATTAAATCTTTAAAAGCGGAAGCACTTTAATACGATACCTTAATTTTAACTGAAATTCATTATTATTCTAAACCGATAGGTAATTACGCCAGTAGGTAATACGGAAGTAATTTGCTACTGGAAATAAGAGCGTCAGCTCCTTTCATCCAATTTAAATATTTGTCCATTTTTCATTTCTTCTCAGTTAAGCTGAAACCTAAAATAAAAACTAAAAATAAAAAACAGTTCAGATTGATCCTCTTATTTACTTATGTTTTCAGATTTTTGTTACGTTCTTTCTAATTCTGCATCGCTTTTATTGGGTGTTTTTACAACAAATAATATCTGATGTGATTATGCGTAGGCAGGTAATTGAAGTATTTTAGACAATCTAACAATTTTGATTATTTAGAAGCTATAGCATACAAAAACTTTGCATAACCAACTAAACATCCTTTAAAAACTAGCTTTGTATTTTATGTTCATTTCCTTTAACGAAATTACTTTAAATATCTAGCCGTAAGCACTGTTTCTTTCAAAAGCGCAGTTATGTTTACAAAGCCAGGAAAATATTTCATTTAAATGCCGTAACCAAAATAGTGGAATGTTTTCAGACGTACGGAACTGAAAAATCTTAAATTACAGTAAACAATGAATCAATAAATCGTGCGAAAATAAATGTCAGGCAAAAAATATCGTGTAGTATGTTAGAGTACATTTAAAGGTTTCAAACAGAAAAGTAGCATACTTACAAAACTTTTCTTATTTTGAATCCGGAGCAAACACAGTTAAAAGCAACAAACATCCTTTTAGAAATAGCAAGAGGGCAGAAACAAAGTTTTCGATTTCGAAATGCTTTTTCAAGACGCATTTTTTTCTCATACAGAGTTTGAGAAAAGATAGAAGAAAAATCTTGATAGAGAAAAGACGCGACAAGCTTCGTTACACAAATATTATTTCTAAAGTAAACTACTATTTAACCCCTTAACGCTCGCATAATTTTGAAGAAAATGGTCATAAAAGTGCCTATTTTTTTTATTCAAGAAAGTTATATAAAACTGAGTGTATATACAATATTTGCATTCATTTTTAATTTTTAAGTTAATTTTTAGCTTGAAATTAAAAAATAAATAAAAAAAGGGAAGCCAACATTCAGGGTTATTATGACTGAATGTTTGTTTTCCAACAAAGAGAGAAAATAAAAAATATGTGATTGCAACATTCAAAGAGAATTTTATTGCATTTACGCATAATTTAAATAAATACTAGTAATTTTTTCTTGTGTGATAAATTTCAAAGCATGCGATGCAAAGGCCAACATCACAATCAGGACAATAGTACCGAGTTACTATCTCTAAAAACGTTAACTATCTCTAAAAACGTTGCAAATAGACTAGTGCAGCCATCTGGTGTATATATTGAGAAATAAAACATGATTCCGGGCATAAGAAATAGATTGTTTTATTATTTTTCGCGCATTATTTTTGAACACTTCAGCCCGGAAATATCACGGGCGCGAGAAATAGAGGACGAAACTTCACCCCGTCATTTTCACGGGAGCGAGAAGGAACGGATTAATATGTATACATTTTCGTATTAGATAGTATTTTGTGAGAAAAATATTTTAATGAGAAATATTTCTTTAAAATAGTTCTTGATAATTTTAATAAAAAATCATCTTTTTATACTAAATGCAAAAGTTATCATAAGAAAAGTTTTGCATTTATCTTTAGCTTATAAAGATGGACATTAAATCGAAGACTTTAAATATGAAGCACAGGGAATGATATTTCGCATATTCAACAGAAAGGACAGTGCAGCTATGTTTACTTTAAACGCAATGTTAGAATCGTTAATGTCAGAAAACACGACATTGACTATGCGAATCATTTTAAAATCAAATAAAAACAAAGTATAACCTTAAAAGCTTTACTTGAATGTAATTCGATAAATTTTTTATAAAAATAAATCGCACAAATTTTATTATTGAAAACAAAACTAAAATGATAAAGCGGAATTATGCTTCTAAATTTAAAGCCTATTTATAAAGGTTCATTTTAAAAGAAATTACTTTTTTAACTACAGAAAAATGCATTTTTTTCTTTTTAAGTACACCATCTCTGCAAGACATCAACATTTAAATCAATAGCATTATATTTTTTTTTTTTTTTTTTTTTTTTTTATAATTTGTGTTAGCTCAGAAAATATTTTTTTCTGAAATAATTTAGAAAAATTGTGTGCTAGTAAAAAATAAAACAGTTTGTCTACTAACATATATCCAAATACAGTTTAACTTGTTCGTGTTTTCTGTTAAAATATCTTTTGACGAAAAAAAAAAGTTACCTTTTATTTCACTATATCACTTACTTTACTTTTCTATGAAATCACATATAAGAGACCCGCTTTAAGTAAGTCTCCTTGTCACGTCATTAACAAAATAGGTATTTAACGCAAGCATTATTCGTGTTTAATGCTGATAAATGAATGCACAAAGCTAAATAAAAAATAAGAAGACCGGAGAAGGAAAACAGAAACTAAAAATGTAAAAAATATTGTTCTTGAACGAGCGCCATCAAGGTATCATAGTGGTTAGGCGCTGGCTTCTTATGCCTAAGATCGCAGATGCAAAGATAGCTTCAGTTGATGAATTTTCAAGATGAAAAATTCATAAGTGTCCACATGGTTATGGGGCATGAGGAAGATCCTTTAAGAATATCTTCAGTCTTAGGATCTCTCGCCTAATTTCAATTTCTAGTTCAACTTTTCCCCATAAAGTCTCCATCTTGAGGTAAAAATTCTCAGACAGTCATTAAGAACCGCACCTTGATGAAGGTGCCATTCTTCATAAAAAGGCTTCATAAAAACACTAAATGCCAACTCGGTCGCTTTAGGTGTATGAAAGACTGGATTCTTAACGCAGCTCTATAACTTGTGGGAAACTAGGTTTCAAAACAGTTAAATTGGTATTGATGATTCGCCGATAGTGATGTCCCATGAAAGAACGGGTGTCAGTTCCTGGAGCCTAGGTCTGCAAATCGCGAGGGACCAATATGCAGTCACATTAAAATATATTAAACAAACCTACTTATGCCCATAACTTTCTGTCTTTCTTGAAGAGTTCGAATCACATACAAAGATTGTTACACATATAGATATGGTAGGATTTTAATATACAGGGTGTCCACTCCAATCGTGGACCAATAGCTAATTTCTAAACCGTTAGAGATAAGCATATAGTTTATTGAGGAAAAAATCTCCAAATTACGAAAGGAATTTTGGGTCTATTCAATGTTTTTCAAAAAATCAAATTTTGAAAGAGTTACGAAATTTAAATTTTTATACAGCCCCCCAGTCCTATCAATCATATTTAGTAAAACATTCTTGACACTGTAACGTTTAAAACTAAAAAAAAATCACTCTTCTACCACAAAAATTGACCGAGTTATGACGTTTTGAAAAATCAAGATTTTGCATTGTTTCATGACGTCATCGAGAGATCGCTTAAGGGACCGTATGCAAAATCCTTCAAAATCTTGATTTTTCAAAACGTCATAACTCGGTCAATTTTTGTGGTAGAAGAGTGATTTTTTTTTAGTTTTAAACGTTACAGTGTCAAGAATGTTTTACTAAATATGATTGATAGGACTGGGGAACTGTATAAAAATTTAAATTTCGTAACTCTTTCAAAATTTGATTTTTTGAAAAACATTGAATAAACCCAAAATTCTTTTCGTAATTTGGAGATTTTTTCCTAAATAAACTATATGCTTATCTCTAACGGTTTAGAAATTAGCTATCGGTCCACGATTGGAGTGGACACCCTGTATAAGAGTAGTTAAGGTCTTTTCTTTTGACCATTTTCCAGCTAAGGGAAATTGCTTACGCATGTTACGGGGAGACAAGGAACCAGTTATTCATGTTTCTAGAAAAGTGGAGCAGTGGGATATTAATGTTAGTTCATGCTCATCGGCACCCAACAAGTAAATTCCACAAATCCTTGGGCAATCAATTTAAATGGAGGCCTCCACGACTCTACCGAAAAAATCTGTGTTTTCTACTCCGGAGTCCACGGGATCGATTCTCACTTTGCTTAAGTGTTCTTTCCTTTATACGTATTGTAAAACATTTCCTGTGGTTGCAATGCGTCTGGTACACAGTCCCCTATGTATGCAAAGCTGATTAGCTTCTAAGGTAGGAATTCAAGTGAAATAACAATCGCTACGAGATGGGATTCTAATGTAATTCGATTTCCAGTAGCGATCGCAATTTTGGTCTATTGCGATCGCCTCGATGCGATTGCAATGGTGGCCTTAAGTGGGAAAATAAAAAAAGAACATTTAACTGACGGGTCAATCCATGCGAAATCATACAGGAAAACTAAACATTGTTGCTCACTATTTTTGATTTTTAAAACTTTTTGCCTGTTAATTAACTGTTATATTGGGAGCATGAAACAATGGTTTAAAAAATTTTAAACCTTCAGAATTTTTTTTGGCAAGCACTTTTCAGTAGCTGCGGAAGCGACTTTTCGTGAAAAGAGTACTTTGTGAAGATGCTTATAACTTTTTTATTTATAAATATATCAAAATGATTTAAAAACCACTTGATTGAGCAAAAAATGATCTAAATTTCTATACCAGTTATTTTTCTGATAATTAATAACAAATTTGTGTAAAATTGGCTTAAAAATAAGATTTTTTGTGTGAAATTTTACATTTTTGGCATAAAAATATCAGTAGAAGTAATTAAGACTCACCCTTACTTATTTTTCCCTTGAATAGATATCTCATAGGACTATTCCCAGAAGTAGTGTGGAACATTTGAAGACAGTCTTTTTTTTTATATAATTTGTCAAACTTGGCATTTTGGAGAAAAAATGCTAACTTTGAGATTTAATATCTGAAAAGGGACTGAATGAAAATCTACAAAAATTTAACTGGATAACCTTCTTATAGTAGTAAATATGTAGCAAAATTGTTATGAGTGATATCGTTCTAGTTTTAGAGATATGGAGCCGCGAAGTTGACTGAAAAATTTCATTTATTTTGACGCCAAAAAATCATCACATAATGCAAAATTAATTATTCTCGTAATATTAGATGAGTTTTTTTGTGGTATAAACTAACCCTTTTACCAAAACATATAATATTTTAATTTATTTTCCATTTACAGAAAGAAATAAATTAGATATTATGCTTTTATAAATGCATTTTTTTCTACGTGTTAGTCATAAAAATTTGGAGCAAGTGAACATCTTTTTTTAAAAAATATAAGTACCTAAAGGAGCGGTAAATTCTTAAGGGGGCGATGGCTATTTAGAAGAAAAAATAGCAGTAAAAAAAGGGTAATGAAAACCGAAATTGTAAATATGTACAAAACCGCTTGTTCAGTGTTCAGACAATTAATTACATGTTAAGAAAGAAACAAATTGAAATTCAAGCTCTTCCTCTTTGCACCTCGGATTAACCTTAGTGAATATTTTATCATTCATTGTCAATTTTATGAATTTTCAGATTTTCAATTTATTTTCCTTCCAATTTTTTATTTCAATGATTTTAATTACCCAGATTCCAGCGAACAAAAGAAAATAATTTCTTGAAAATGTACTTCTGTTTTTTTGATAAGTACGTCACTGATCTTAGTTTAAATGTTTCCCTTCAAATGATTATATCAGTTCGCTTCGTGAAAGAAAAAAAATAAAGGTATTTTATTTATTCATTAATATTTTTAGTTTAAAAGTGATTAGTCATAGTATCTTTATTGCGTACATTTTACTTCAAATTAAAGTCAGGTACTTATATTTTTAATATTATAGACGTTCACTTGCTCCAAATTATGGTTTTTTCGTGGAAGAAAAAAGAAGGGTGGGGGGGGGGCGATAGGTGTCAGTCAGCATCTTGAAAGGGGTGATGAGCTTGAAAAGGTTGGGAAACACTGCTCTAGATCCTACTCTTTTCCGCAAAAATACGTCCGCCATTTTCTGCTATTATACAGACGCAGTCTCACGGAAAATGGCAGGATCTAGAGCTTAATTTCGGATTTTTAGCGACTTTTTGGTGCTGTAGAGGGGTTTTAACGTTTTAAACTTTAAAAATGAATGAAGAGTTGTAGGTTAGATTAAAACTATAATTGTTCTTTGTTCACTATATGCATAAAGACCGCTTTATAGGAAAATCATGTTTTTATGACTAACACGTAGAAAAAATGCATTTATAAAAGCATAATATCTAAATTATTTCTTTCTGTAAATGGAAAATAAATTAAAATATTATATGTTTTGGTAAAAGGGTTAGTTTATACCACAAAAAAAACTCATCTAATATTACGAGAATAATTAATTTTGCATTATGTGATGATTTTTTGGCGTCAAAATAAATGAAATTTTTCAGTCAACTTCGCAGCTCCATATCTCTAAAACTAGAACGATATCACTCATAACAATTTTGCTACATATTTACTACTATAGGAAGGTTATCCAGTTAAATTTTTGTAGATTTTCATTCAGTCCCTTTTCAGATATTAAATCTCAAAGTTAACATTTTTTCTCCAAAATGCCAAGTTTGACAAATTATATAAAAAAAAAGACTGTCTTCAAATGTTTCACACTACTTCTGGGAATAGTCCTATGAGATATCTCTTCAAGGGAAAAATAAGTAAGGGTGAGTCTTAATTCCTTCTACTAATATTTTTATGCCAAAAATGTAAAATTTCACACAAAAAATCTTATTTTTAAGCCAATTTTACACAAATTTGTTACTAATTATCAGAAAAATAACTGGTATAGAAATTTAGATCATTTTTTGCTCAATCAAGTGGTTTTTAAATCATTATGATGTATTTATAAATAAAAAAGTTATAAGCATCTTCACAAAGTACTCTTTTCACGAAAAGTCGCTTCCGCAGCTACTGAAAAGTGCTTGCCAAAAAAAATTCTGAAGGTTTAAAATTTTTTCAACCATTGTTTCATGCTTCCAATATAACAGTTAATTAACAGGCCAAAAGTTTTAAAAATCAAAAATAGTGAGCAACATGGTCTGTATGATCTCACATGGATTGACCCTGACCCAACAGAGCAACGCATAAGTTTAATTAATTTTTAAAATCACAATCAATTTTAGTTAACTCAGTACTCACTGAATAACGATAATTTACTTCCGTTATTCATTTAACATAATTTCCTATATTTAAATACAATTTGTACGATAAGCATAGAGTAAGAATCTTTCAATGTACTAACAAAACGTACATGTAACTAACAATGAAGACGTATTCACCGTTCTCTTTTTTTCGAAGTCAGGAAAAAAGTTGCGTTCAAATATCGGGAAAAGGCAATTTAATGATTTCTTTTAGAAGAATTCCCATGTCAAAGCACTTGCTTTTTAAAATTCAAATTGGGCTGCTATCTCTTAAGAAAAAAACACAAACTTTAAAATTGCCAATAAAACAAGAAAACCTGAATAACATGCACTAAACTTATTTTTGTTCCTTCAAAAGTTTCTGAATGCTAAAAAAAAATTAATCTAAGAACAATAAACTTTTTGAAAAATATAACAAACTTGAAAATAAAACTGTTTAAGGTATATTAAGTTAAAAATTTAGCTATCTTTCTACCGATTGGGGCATCATAGGGTCCAAAAATCTGTTTTTAATATAATACAGTTTACGGAGAAGAATGAAAATTCTTATGTACAGTAGTAACTCCTTTAAGGGACAACTCTGAATAAGGGACACTTTTTCTAGTCCCTGTTCCTTAAAATAAGGGCCTCCATGTAAGTACCTCTCAATAAGGGGAACATTCACAGAGAAAAAAATACAAAATTCGATGCAAAAATTCATAATTTTGAATTTTTAGAAGATCAAGGGTTTTTTTGACAAAAAAATAAACTTAAAAGTTTGTCCTGACATTGGCATACGAAGAACAAATGCGTATTTAACAATTCTTTACTGATGCTTTTCAGTTATTTTTTTCTATTTATTCATATGTGCTCAGCTCCGACAGAAAGTGCCAGTGAGAAACTTTTTACAGAAAACCTTATGTGCAACCACACTGTTATTTACATTGTATTGCATTGTAAATTACATGACATGAAGCAAATTCACATAATAAATTTACATAATAGATTCTACATAATAAATTTAAAGACATATTTTAGTTTATTTTAATTAGATTCGATGTAATTAATATTCAGCTAATAAAAAAATGCTTTCACTTTTCTGAACAAGCCTATTTCGTAGATGAATTATTTCACTTTGAAACGGGGAACTTTCTATGTCGATTAGATTTTTTTTCTTTTCAGCAATGATAAATTGCTTTTTACCTTCATTTTCCGCTGTGATTCCTTTTTCAGATTGGACCCGGAACCCTCTTTCGTTGGTGGCGTCCATGTCCTATACACGCAAACTCTTACACACGCATACACATGCACATACGCACACGTCAACTCACTTTTTTTTTTCACGTTTACTCGCTCGCACACACACACACACACACAAAAAAAAACATTTTTACACACATACCCAATACACATACCTATCGCTATTCGTGATTGCAAAATACGCAATTTGTATTCAAGATGTAAAAATTCAAATTATTAGTACTATCTTTCTAATTTCTTTTTTTTTGGGTTCCTTTCTAGCAAATGCATCTATTTAATGTCTGACTATTGTTTTAAAAAATACAAACGCTTGCAAATTATCAATTGTTCTTACTTGTTTCTTTTTCTTTTGTATTTAGAACAAATAAGGTCTAACCAATAATTTTACAGAATAAGTTGCAACTAGAAAGGTTTTGAGTTTTCATACTGAAGAGCCATTATTTTGAAAATCGAACAGAAAGGGGAAATTTTGGCTGCAACCATTTTTGATTTTCCTCGTCTTTTTATATGTCAAAGTAGGTCACGAGAAGTGAACATTCTGAAGTTTGTAGCTCCCCCAAAAATTTTATTCTGTCGGTAAAAATTCCCAAAGTTTGATGTTTTGCAGCACTTTTTGTGAAAAACGACTGAAAGACACATTTCAGTGAGCTGTAGTTTTTTTACAGAAACGCCACCCCAAGGTTATGTTTACTATTATTGATTGTACAGTGTCTGGTTATGAGGACCCCATAGTTACTTGGGTTGGGGTGTGTTGCTTTCTTTAGTTAAGGGGCTGTAAACAATGGTTTTTAGTCCATTTTCGCACGACTTTGAACTGCTTTTTTCCCCCCTAAAAGCAAACCCCTGAACATTTTTTAACATATAATGAAAATTTATACTATGAAGAGAATATGTGGTACGAAACTTGTTTAATATCTCATTGCTTTAAAGAGCGTCAAA
>JAXGGA010021146.1:0-17092 GCA_038373865.1 Uloborus plumipes | reverse complement strand
AGGTGGAAACAGAATCTATCAGCATTTTGATACTTTTGATCCGAACCAGAAGCCCAACAACTGCTAGTTCAGCCTACCTAGAGGTATTGAATGAACAGGAAGTTGGAGGACTTTGACCATGACGTATTTATTTCCCCCAGTCACCGCTTTCAAACGGGAAGGATCTTCCACCGGCTGGCACCGAACATGGAACCCTCCAGTTACGAGCTCAGCTCCTTCGGGATGAGGCCCCATCGTCTGATAGCAGTTGTCTTTATATAGATTTTGAGGTTCTTATTTCTCTCATTCAATGGGGATGTCTAATTAGGAATGAATTAGTCTGTTATGTAGGGGAACGTGGGGCAAAGTGAAATAGTTAAGATAGCAGAACTATTTGAGAATGAAGGCATTAGAAATTTATTCTGAAAATTACTGCACATAAAGAATGGATAATGTATTTTGAAGGACCAACTTGCGTTGAAATGTTATTTTTCATTTTTGGCAGTTATTTTGCACTTTCAAAAAAAGGTGGATATTTTCCAGCTTAAAAAATCATGTACCAAAGGAAAAAATCCAATATTTTTGCAATGAAAAAAATTGTTTAATGATTAACAGTAGTTTTCATCAAATGGATGTGTAAAATAAACAAATAAATGAGTTGTTAATGAAAAGTAAGGTAACAAATAAATAAGAAAATAAATGAACTCATTAATGTATAAGAAAAATAAATGAGTGAATAAAATAGAGAATGAATAAGAAAATCAGTGAACAAATTAATTAAATAAGTGAATTAATAAGTAAAATAATGTAAATTAATTATTAAATAAAGAAATACGTACGTGATTTGAAAAATTAATGCATAAGTAAACGAAATGAGCTATTTCACTTTGTCCCGCGTACACTTGACAAATTACATTAAACGTTTACAATCAAAATTTAAATAATATAAACTAAATACAGTGAACTCTCACTTATGCGCCGGCCCAAGGGACCAACAGAAAAAGGCGCATAAGTGAGAGAGATGTATAAGTGAACAAGCGTATTTAAAGGTCTAAAACACAACATAGGTTCTAATGAGAGAATGAATAAGAATGTTTCAATAGGAAAGGGACATATTATGCTACGATTTGGCAAAAACTGTAATGTAACTACCCTAGCAGCATCATCTCATCGGCCGATGATCGGCCATTCATCGAAACCCGATGGAATTCTCATCTGCCGATGATCCAATATGTCTCATCGGCCGAGCAGAATCCGAGCAGCAAAATCCGATGAGAATACGATGAGATTTGGAGCAATTTACGAGCAGAACAGTCCCGTGCAGAGGAATTTCATCGGGAAACTTGATCGGAAGGATATCGTTTTCCGATGGAATATAGCTCATCTTATTTTCATCGGGAAAGTTGATCGGAAGGATATCGCTTTCCGATGAAAAGTAGCTCATCGAAAACCGTGCTCGGATACTGATCGGAACGATGTCATCGTGCGTTACAGGATCAGTTTACGAGGAGTTTGTTGATCGGCCGAGCAAAATCCGATGAATTGATGCTACTTGGGTACAACGATAAAGAGAAAACAAAAATTGCTGTATTCCTAATTGCAAGCTGTTCCCTTTAAAACAATGTATAATAGATAATTGCATCTCTCCAAACTCTAGTTCATGCGGAAAAAATTCCTTCCGTGAGCAATAGAGGTGAAAGATTAAACAGAAAAGTGAAGAAAAATGCTTATTTTTTAAAGAAAATAGATTAATTTTTTTATATTTTTGGGAAAATTCTGCGCATAAGTGAAGTATTTATCTTTAGAGCGAAGCATAAACTAATGATACTATCATTATTTTTCTACGGAATGTGCTGGGACCGTTTAAAATCGTCGTATAAGTGAAAAAAGTGCATAAATGTGGCGGCGTATAAGTGAGAGTTAACTGTAAGTACCGCACTGGACACCAGTAGATCTCAATTAATACCCAAAACTATAATTACAAAAATTTTGTAATATCGTAACAACAAGAATATTTTTGAAAAACCACGAATATTACAACAAGTGTATCAAATTTTGAAAATTACTTGTATAATTTTTTTCGTTGATCTTTAGATCTATCTAATTGTTTACAGGACTTAAAGGAACTTTTTTAAAATATTGCGAGATAGGTGGCGTGGCAACTGAGGAAATATTACGACATTTCACTTTGCCCCGCTATTTCACTTTGCCCTACATTCCCCTACGTTACAAAGAGTAAGTGAGTGGGCTTTCATTTTTGTGGTGTGGAAATTCTTACCAGAGACATCAAGTAATGATGAATTAGAACATTTCACGTTTTATTTAAAATCACATGTAGATTATCCTAACCCACAATAATATTTGGCTCTCGTTCAATATCTAAACAGCAGATTGAAACCATCTGTCTGTTTGGTTGAAGAAATCTTCATCCAGAAGTTTGACAGATAAGATATTATTTTGGTTTCTACTTCCATAGTGCTGTGACGTGTTTGGAAGCACAAACACTCAGAATTATATATTCGGATTGCAATTCAAAGCATATATTTATTCGTAATAATATAATATTATGAGTAGATAAATAGGCTAGCAAGTGTCAGCGGTCAGCAAACGAAATTGATTGAAGATCTACTTTCCAAGTTGCTGTTAACATAAGATCGACTGTATGTGGGGAGGAGGGGGGAGGAGCATGATATATATACTAGCTGAGATCATGCTACCTTTGAATTGTAAATTAACTCTCATTTAAAAAGAAGACATAGACAAAAGACATAACGATTTGTTAATCTACAACAAAATGTTATCAGGTGTATTGCTTGTTTTCAACTGATAAACGAGTGACTCATAACTTTTGGTCTAGACGTTAAACTGTAACAAAGTTATGTTTCAAAAATTATTTGCATAATATTAATTTTACTTGGATAGAAAGCAAGGTTAAAAATATCACTTCGATCGACTCAAAGTAGGCTCGAGGTGACTGTTGGCCTACCGCTGCTTTAGATATGAGTAAATGCCGCTAAAAATACAGTTTAAATGAAACTTCATAGAAATCAATCTAGTTTAGTAATTTAATAATCTTTGAATTAAACAATATTTTGCATCATTATAAAATGTTTGCCTTATAGTGAGAAATTTTGGCGGTACCGTTGGACTCTGTCTCATCGTACCCCCATGAACATGTCCCACCGTAGCCCCAGAGCAGTATTTTCAATCAAAAACCAAAAGGTGTACAAAAATTAAAGAAACAAACAGACACACGTTACATGATTGCAATTTAGAATTTTGGGCTTTAAATTAATGAATTGATATTGGTTATTAAATGCTATTTTTTTTCTAATTCAAATTCAAAAAAAAAAAACTTGCATAAATTAAACATTAATGATAACAAAAATAAAAAGTTCTGTAGCTTTAATACAATATTAAATATAGCAGTAGCTCGTTTCTACTGCATTATCAAACAGGTTTACTAAAACACAGCATACTTTTTAAATTTTTATTATTTAAATTTCATTTGCCCCACTAACTACTTCCCACTGTGCCCCGATCTCCCCTGCTGTTCCTGTTTTTCTAACGAATGTGTTTTTTGTGCCATACGTGACCAATCCTTTTTTTTCTTTTGATTTCAGCGTCCTTCTAAAAGGCATTCAGTACTACGCAGATGATCCCCCTCGGTTGGGAAAAACGTTCTTGAGACTGGTAATTTTCTTTCTATATGACTTTTCACAATACTGACATTGCACAATACTCTAAACTTGAATATTTCTTTAAAACAGTAATTATCTGCTTCTCCTATTACAAATTGAAAAGTGTTTGTAAAATTTTAGTCCCCTCTCCCTTTTAAAACTGAAATCATTTCCAAATTAATAAATTTAAACTTTGAATACTTACTCTCACCAACAAATAAAATTTCATAAAAACCGTTTGGACCACATTGTTTTTCGTTTACTTTTTTCTATGGATGTGGTACGCAAGTTCTTATGCCTTAGAAACATGTGTTTTCTATAACTAATGCTCTGGTGCAATCAGTTTCGTTTGGGTTGGTTCAACTATACTAAAATATTTGGAGAAAAAAAAATGTTGTATGTTTCAGTTTTGATGGGTAACTTGAAGTTTATAAAAACTTGAACAAATATTTAATTTTAAAATTCTTCTAAGATTATTTCTATTTGCGTAAGGTTAATTTGAATAAATTATTTTAAACAAGAGATCTGCCTTAATCTCTTATTTGAAACATCTTGGATGAAATGAAAAACAATTGTTCCATTAACAAACCTGCGAAATTGTCACAATACATTCTCAGAATACATTGCAAAAGAAGTTAAAGTGAAAGCAACCATTGAATTCTTCTGCAGTCTTAGTAATTAAAGAATCATGTAATAAACCGAGTTATAATTTTAAAGGTGGTGATTTTTGATGCAGTGTAATACAGTAAAACATCATTAAATAATACCAATACACCCAAATATCCGTTTCAACGACATTAATGTTCTGTCCCATTTTAATTGCCATTATACATTGCTTTAATACCACTCCAGTGAAATTCCCGCTACAGCGAGCAAAAACTTGCGGTTCCTTGAAGTTTGTTGTAAAGTTACTGGAGCGTATTAACTGTGTTGTAGCTCGGAAAGAGGTATTGAATTGCAATTTTTAGTTAAGATAACTTCACACTTTTATAAATTTAATTATTTTGAGTACACATTTTATTACTTAAAGTGTAATTTATGAATTATTCAATAGGCGAGCGATTTTTTTCCTGAGACCACATCCGCTGTCCAATACTTCATTATATGTTTTTTACTTTAGGAAAGAGACTTTGATCAACATGTCACCTACTGTCGAGATGAGCCAGCAGCTCAACAGCTTCTGCAAGACGGGGCCTTACAACAGCATTTCCAGGTGAGTTTCCAGAAGCTTTTATATTTGTCTTGAATAAATAAATCGTATAAAGAACAAACACGACAGTACTCAGGTAGCCCAAAAACGTTTAAACGTTTTTAATCCGTTGTCACAACGTTAATAACCATTTTACAACCTTTAAAAAACGAAGTGTGCTTCTTGGGTAGTAAAGCACACGTTCCTACAACACGGGCCTCAGAACTTCCTGCCGAAGCTAACATTTCTATGCACCGATAGAAGGGCTCTGTTTAACCCGAAAACATATGTCTGCAATACTTTTTAAATCTGTTATTTAATAAACATTTCCTGTTTTGTAATTTCCAGAATTTATTTTGAACCACAAATTTATTCACATCTCGAAGATGAAGCTACCTGCTTGTTACAGCCGAAAATATTTCTTCCTATTGTCTAATATTTTTTACGGTCACCTCCGACGATTTTGCCAAAATAGGGGTCAATGGTGATAAGAGAGATAAGGGAATGTGAGGAGATTTTGTTTTGTTTTTCGTGGGGTTCGTTTATTTTTGTTGGCCTGCGTTGATGTTTTTTTTTTTTTAATTTATTCCCCTTCCTTAACAGTTTTAGAAAAATAAAATAATATTGGACTAAGCAGAAATGCTATCATGGTGCATTTTCTTGTCCAAACTGTCACCCTTTTTCGAGTTAGAATCGTTCAACGCTTCTAGGGTCATCTTTCGAGGTTGGACAGTAAGTAGGATTATTTAAATGTTTGAAAAGAATATACTTTCACAGTTTCAAAATATAGGAACGTAAAAGGAATAGTGAAAAAAAACGAAGAAAAACGTATACATTTTGCTTCACTAACTTTTAGCCATGTTATATTCCATGTTGTAACTCTACGGATTGAAATTTCATAAAATCGTCGACTGTACCAGCTCTAAAATTTATATGCTTTTTCAGTTATGACTATCTCTATCAGTGCCCCATTCAGGAGAAATTATGGTTTACTAATTTTATATTTTTTTACCAGGAATTTAGCAGAAAAATCCAAGATGAAAAGTCCTTGTCAGAGCACTTGAAGTTACCAATTCAAAGAATCAACGACTATCAGTTATTGTTGAAGGTATATTCTTAATCAGCTACTATGTAGTAATGAACACTCTGTTACACTGTAAAAAATGAATGTTTTTACAGTATAATACAACTCATTTTATAGTAATAAATGTGAAAACTGCTAATTTTAGTTTATTACCGTGCATTTTACAGTTTTACACTGAACCTCTGCTGCTATTATTATACAGTTAATTTTACAGTATAATACAGTTACATTTTACAATAATAAACTAAAATTGCTAGTTTTACAGTTTATTACTGTGCATTTTACAGTTTTAAATTGGAACCTCGGCTGCCAGCATCATAATGTAAAAACAACAGTTCATTTTCTGCAGTGTATATACACTTCACATTTTTGCTATTTTGGTCTCTAGTTAGCACTCAAGGGCTAATTAGCTAGCATCTCATGTCCAAGTAATCAGAAAAAGCAACTGTTCTAACATGTGCGGTGGTTAATAACAGAGACCGGGACAATATCAAAGATGGAAAAAGAGCATTATTAAAAGAACAAAAATGATGGTGAAAAATTTATTTATTTACGGAAAGAAAAGCAGAACAAAGTGTATAAAGATATAATAAAATGTAGATCCTGAATTCGTGAATGCAATTGCTATTTTCAATTTTGTGCTTTTTTCCCTTTTTGTTTGTCTTCAGCGCAAAGGCGTTCATTTATCTTCTGAAATTGGTATCGTGCTCCTCTGGTAAGTTAACATCCGATGTTGACAATGTTTACTTCTTTTTTAGGTAATAGAAATGGGTAGTTGATACGAATTTTAGTTGGAATATTTTTGCAAAAAGACTACGAAATTAACCCAACTCAATCTAACTCCACTTACCCTTTCTCATTACCCGAAAAAGAGGTAAATATTGTCAACATCGGAGATCAACTTACCAGAGGAGAAATGTATACCAAAGCTCAAAGTTCGCATTGTAAACGCAAAACAATGTTGGGCATGGCCAAAAAGCAATTTTGTAGTTTGAAATTCATTGTAAAATTGATTTTAGTTTTACTTGTTTTTACTGCTTAAAAATACTCTTTCTCTCTCTCTTGTTGTGGAATATCCGAAAACGGATAATTAATTGAGTATTTTACATATCTTTATATTTTAATTCCGACCAAACTAATTTTACTTCAATGACGATTTTATGTCCTAACGAAGTCAATGATTTCCTTAATGACATAAACCAATAAAAATTTTAAATGGCATACTTTTAAAAATGTCTATTATTATATAGCACATTAAATACATTGTTATGTCCAGTCCATTGGTCAAAAACTCGAGAAAATTTTTGATTTACGTGTAAAAAGAAAGCGGTTAATTTTGACACTATTTCCATTTTATTGAAATTCAACAATGTAACGTATGGCTGCAGAAGTAGGTAGCTAAAAAAAGTTGATGAAAATCAGTTGTCTGTTGCTACAGAAAAGGTACGAATTACGATAACTTTTTCTGTTTTGTAAGCCACTAAGGGATTATATTGAAACTTTCTGACTACCTCAGGTTTTTGCCTGTCTCAGAATTGCAATATCTGTGGGGGGAAAACGCATTTGTGAAAAATTTAGCAATATCTACTTCTACAGCTATATGCTTTCATGGTGTTATATGTTCCACATTGCACCTAGATCAAACATATCGTCGCTTTGTAGAAACAGTAAGACATCAAATCCTGAAAGCATCAGTAAGTTATCCTACTGTTGCTATGAGGTGACGATATCAAAGAGACGATATGCTGTACATATGGGAGGGATCTTTTAACATTTGTTAGTAAGTTAACTTAACCCATTAATGCCTAGCGTCCCTTTTTAGGGACGGTCCAAAAAGTGTGCCTGAATTTTCCAAAAATAAACATTTCAACCAAATAATAGTGTTCAATTATTACTTTGGTATTGTTTCTATTCATTATTAACAGATTGCAGCTCATAACCATTGTAAAGTGTGTTCTGTAGCCGTTTTATTATGATCTTCATCAAGAATTACATCATTCACAATCTCAAACATAAAAAGTTAAGTTTTTAAAATTATTCCCAGCTTCCCAGTTTATGTTAACTGCTGCTTTTATTTCTTCTTATAAAATGTCTTTTTAAATATTATATTGTAGGCAGAAAAAAATATATAAAAAAAAGTACCTTCTGTTACCTAGTGTCCCTTTTTAGGGACGATTTTTCTATTTTTAATAAAAAAATTATTTTTACATGATATTTTAAAAATTATTTTTCCTGTCCATAAAACACCATTTGTAACCAGTATACAAAATATCTTTGGGAAAAAAATGTCAGGCCTTAATTGGTTAAACAACAAACAATTCAAACAGTCTAATTATTAATGATTTATTAATGATTGGTCACATATTTTCGATTTAAAAATGCCTTCTCTCCTCCTAATCTCGATATTGCCCTTCAGGAGCTGATCAAGTACGGGGCTCGGCTGAGGGAGGACACGTCGGAGCTGGAACGCGCCCTCGAGTTCATGGAAGCGATCCCGCAGCGCATCGTAGACCTCCAGTACATCAACTCCATCCAGGGCTACAAGGGCAACCTGCACAAGCTGGGACGCATCCTCAAGCACGTGAGTGCTCCCTCATCAATTTGTACACTAAAAAATTAATGTTTATTATACAGCTAATTTTGCAGTAATAAACTGAAAATTGTTAATTTTACAGTAATGAACTAAAATTTCTACTTTTACAGTACTAAACTGTAAAATTGCTAATTTTACAGTTAGTAAGCTGCAAAACTGCTAATTTTACATTTTATTACCGTGCATTTTACAGTTTTAAACTGGAACCTCTGCTGCTAATATTACACTGTTGTTTTTACAGTATAACACAGCTAAACTTTACAGGAATAAACTATAAAATTTCTAACTTTATAGTAAGAAACTAAAATTACTAGTTTTACAGTTTAGTACTGCGCATTTTACAGTTTTAAAGTGGAACCTCAGCTGCTAGTATTGTACTGTAAAAACAGCAGTTCATTTTTTGCAGTGTATACACAGGGTGTTCTGTTTTCACCTGCAAGAGCTTTATTTTCGCAAACCGTTCGTCTCAGGTGCATACTTGCAATTACCAAAGTGCTCAAAATGAAATTCAGATTAAAGACGTTGAATGCTTGAAGCTACAGAAAAAAAGTAGGCACTCAAAATTTGCCGTGATTTTTAATGGGAATTTAAAAATATTCTTCATATACTTCTAAAACAGAGGCGAAAATGTTTTCGATCTAAGGAGTACATTGGCAACAAACGTAACAGAATGAGTTAGAATTTATATGATTTATCAGTAGTCTAAATGTTTTGATGGTTTTTGTATACATAAAGGATATCATTCTATAGCTATTCTCAACCAAGAGTTGCGCACTGTAAATAAAGTAAGATTTTTATTATTTGTATTTTGGGACGTGACGTTTAAACAAATCTGTTTTCTGTCGTTTACTAAGTACACCTAAAGCGCTATTCACATTACGACCGATCCGGCCTTCTGAACCGAATTTTTTGCTAAAAAACTGGTTTTCGGAATCCGTTGCCATGACAGCACGCCGAATCATCGGCCTCAGTCAACGTTCTAGAATGCTTAATGTCGTTGGCACCGATAGCGGTCCGATATTTTGGTAGCGATTTCATTGATTGTCTCCTGGTGCGCGCTCTTTGTAATTAGTGGGGGAAAACCGTCACAGGACTTTCGGATGGAGCTAGTGCGAATGCTTGAAATTTTCACTTCGTCCGTAACGTCCGAAAAACCACTTCGTTCGGTCGGAACGGTCGTAATGTGAATAGCGCTTAACATGAGTCGGCACTCGGGATATGGGTGATTTTCTTTTCTTTTGGTGTTGTCCACATCGATTACACTCTTATTTCTTTTTCTTAGGACTGGTTCGAGGTGTTCGAGCCGAGTGGCATGCGCCGGGAACGGTTAGCCTTCCTCTTCAAGGGCCGCATCTTCGTGACGGACCACAAGAAGGTCAGCACCCACAGGTCCATCTACCTGGTAAAGCACGTCATCAAGGTACGTACCTCTTGCGAGAGACCGGTAGCTGTTCACTGTGTCGTATATACAGTAGGGTGGGCCGAAAATGACTTTTTTTTTTATTTCAATGATGGGTATTGCGGAAAAGGTGCCATTGGAGGAGCAAAGTGCACTGAAAAAATTTGAATTTTTTTGGTTAATTTCTTGATTTGCCGCAATCACGTTGAAATTTGGAAAAAATGCAGATTTTTGAGATTTTTAGGACATTATTCTCAAAAATTTCAGCACCGAACATCTAAAAAAGCATCATGTGTGACAAACAATGCAGTTATTTCAGATAAGTACGGCAAAAACAGCATTTTAACGCTTGAACTGAATTGAATTTAAAACGTAGAAAAAAACAGGTAATTGCTAAATCTTCTATGCACTTGTGGAGAAAGGAATTATACCACAGACCTCAATTTTTTTATGGAATTTCTATGCCCCCAATGGCACCTTTTTTACCCTACCCGTTATCGAAAATAGAAAAAAAAAATTTATAAGTTACTAAGAATGTGGCTTCTAATACTTAAAAGTCACAGACTAAAAGGGGTGAAAGCAGAGCGTTCGTAAATGTCGTCCATGGTTTGTCTAGAGAACAATTAGGCAAGTCTTAAAGGCATAATCTTAAAATGATGGTCATTAAAATAATCATGGTCAGTCGTAAGCTAAAATACCGTTACAGTGGCAAAGTGAAAGAAATCTGAAGTGACGGTCTCTTTGAACTAGTGAAATGCTCCCAGGCCTTTCCCTCAACTTCATTTCTGTAGTTAACTCATTTATCGAAATTACACCATCATTGGAAAAAAATATATACAAAGGCATTTTCCAGAACTGTCACTATTTGTTTTCAACATTTTTGAGTCGACTCTCTCTTTGACACACAACGTCGCACTTCACTCTCTCCATTTCCTTCCCATGTCATATGCCACATAAACATATTGTTATAAAAAAACATTCATTTCATGCAACTTGTGTGACACCATGCTACTTGCTGTTCCCCTCCTGTCCTTGTCACAAGCCCACACAATTTCATTAACCTCTTCCCCACTGTCGCGACATCGTTTGTGGATTACCCCAAGTCGCTGTGACTCACTCAGGACAGATATAAGTGAGGGGCGATCGCCCCTCTATTGAAATACTCTTTCCCGATAATTTTTCGACATTGATGTTCTAAAAAGGCAATTTTAACGTAGTTGGCGAGGAGAAGGTTTGGTTCTCTCCTCCGAAAATGTTCCGGAATTGAAGTTCGAATTCTTTCTGGTCGATATTTGTAAACCAGTATGCGAAGTTAAAAGTACGTATTTAAAAACCAATCGCCCCTGGTTTGAAAAATTGCTGGATCCGCCCTTGTCATTCAGTGCATAGGTGTTTGCCTGAGATTTTTATTTTTATTTTGCGCAGTTGCCCGAGGTAGAGATCGTGGATAATGCAGACGACGATGACTTGAAGATGCGCTTCCAGAGCCTGAAGCCCGGAGCGTCCGGATACCCCCTCACCCTCAAGAGCAAATCCTTGACCCAGAAGGAGGACTGGCTGAAGGAGATACAGCATTCGTCCGCGCCGCACGGTAAGGACACTTAACTCATCATTGCATGAAGAACCGAAAGTTATTTAACAAGTTGGCTGCCAATCTTCAAAAATATTCGTGGACTGTGAACTGGGTACACACATAAGAAATACATTCAAGTAAAATCATTTTCATTTATTTAACCAGTAGCAATCAGCTCAAAACAATTGAACTAAGTAAAAAATGAAACATAACGAAACTGAAAAAAACTAACTGAACCAAACTAGTGAAAACAATCAAGAACGGCATGTATGAGCTTCGTTCTTATGCTTACTGGCATAAGCAAGAGATTTAACACATATATTTTCCAACTGACAGAGGTCGACTTTTTTTTCCAGTGGAGGAGCTGGGTGACGAGGAGGACGAAGTGGAAGTGGAGAAGGCGGAGGAGCTCTACGAGAAGCAGAAGATGACGGTGGAAGTGATGGAGGACTTTGACGCCTACGAGGAGATGCACACCGTCGTCACGGAGAGCGTCCGCTCCGGCTCCCTCACCTCCCTCGAAGGTACAGATGCCGTTCGAACGCTTTGCAGCTAAGGCATGGTGCAGGATGCGGCAGGCTCGTGTCAGTACAAAAGGGCGATTCAAAAAAGAACGAGCCTATTCCATAATTAAGGAGTCTGCTATCTTTTCGCCGAAAAAAAATCTGTTGAAAAGTGTTTTATTTAAAAGTGACTTTTTCCAGAGCTATTAGCTTTTTTTTAACAAGAATATATCTTGTTCTTAAGATTTGACTCTTAAGACCGTTGCCATTCATAAGTAATGTTGCATGTAGAACACAAAAATGGAGGAATACGCTGTGAGTTATATAACTTTAATTAAATTTTAAGAAAACTAGGACGAAATTAAAAAGCAGAGTTTGAGGTGCACGCTATCAGTAAGCGGACTAATTTTGTACCAATTTTCATAATCATACGTTGCATAGATTTAGTAAGAGAGCGTTTGACATGCAAATTATGACGTCATTAAACTTTGATTTTATATATATATATATATATATATATTAGGGTGGTCCTTATTTATACGGGAATTTTTTTTTTCCGAATTCAGCAAGCGACGCCCCCTAGTTTTGTGACACTATAATGAAAAGTAACGTGTGCAAAATTTGAACTCTTTCGGTAAATAATAACACGTGCCGCCAAGGCGCTGAAATTCAGCACTTTTGAGAATTTTTCCAAAAATCTTCGAATTTTTACTTTTTGCACACTACATCTTTTATCCTTGGTTTAAAAATTATTTTACAATAAATTGACGCTAAAACTAAACATTTTATTTACTTTTGTGAACTAGAAATTTTATCTTGAATAAGAATGAAATAATGCTTTAGAAGCTTTACCTTAAACATACGCTTTTCTCATTGTTTCTCTTTCGTGGTTTGGATACGTCTTCCTGTAGTCTTGGACTGTTTGTAAAATAAATGGTTTTTGTGACTCATCTTTGGTAAACTGGAGGTTAAATTCTTCAATTAGTTTGACTCCTCTTTCAGCTGGATCATTCACTACTTTCAGCGATTTAGCGATGTCTCTTCCTTTTAAATACCTTTCATCATTTTACCATGAATCGGGATCAAGTTGGAAAAAATCCTTAGGTATTTGCAATCTATCAAACAGTTTTATTGATTTGCAATTGATTCTATGAAGAGGAAGCTCTTTACTAAGAAAGTATTCTAAGTCATTTACTGCTATATCAATTTTTTTATACATTCCTCAGACTCATCTTCTTTATCATCAAGCATTTTTGGACTAATCTATTTCTATCGTCTAAGTTTATTCGTTCATCAAATACAGATAAGGCTACTAATTCATCCCCCAAATACCATAAGTGTTTCAAGAATTTTCCTACTGCTACTTCTGAGACTTGTTTGTCATCATTTTTGTAAGCTACTAATGTTTTTAAAAACACGATGTCATTTAAAGGAGCTTCGATTGGGTTAGTTGCGGAAAACCATGTTTTGATACATCATTTAACTATGAAGCAGCAAATGCGGTGAAGTCCTTTTTCCTCCTGTATCATCAATTTAAATTGTTTTCTAAACATATAAATTTTTAAACAATAAATTCCTTTTGCCAGCCACCTGGCTAAGTGACAGGCTCCAGGTTGCCGGGAAGATATACCTCTAGGAGGGATTTCACCAAGAAATATTATAACAAGTTCAAAAAATTCTCTGTAATATTCACGATGAAGATCTTCCTGAATTTTGCTTTTTGCATAGACTAAAATGTTTTCAAAGTCGTCTTTTAGAATTTCCGCGATACTTGTACTTGATTGAAATGTTTGAAAATCAGAATGATCCATATCTTTCCACGAAGTTTTGAAACGTTTAAATAATGGAATATCAGGTCCAGAACTAAGTGAGACATAAACTTCTTTAAAAACACTCTGCAGAACAAGTTCAAATATATGATGACGGCAAGCCATATGCAATAAATCACGGTTCAACTTTTGCTGTAACAAAGTGCAAGCGCCAATTATATGGCATGTATGGGAAGCCGTTGTATCAAACACCATAGCTTGAACTGTTTCTAACAGCGACCAATCATCTAGGATATCATAAACAGCTGAAGAAATTTCTAACCCTGAACTTGAAGGAATTTCAGGAATTCCTAGCAGTTGTTCACCAATTGGTCCTGTGGCTATCACAGGGAGTCTATCGGTATTCTTTTTTCCAGTTATATTCTGGAAGTAGCTTCGTATCCCAGTGAACAACTACAAAATCCAAGTTTAAGTTCATGAAGTTTGCTTTCACTTCTCCCGATTTTTCCTCTCGAAGCTTTTCCCTTACTCTCTTCAGAGATGAACGATTAATCACGAAGTCATTTGGATTTAGGTTTACTGCTTCTACGCAGGCTGTTAACAAATGAACTGCATCTCTGTCACTAACATGACATTTGTCTAAAACTGCTGAAAGGCGAGGAGTTAACAGTTCTTTACTAGCTCTTTTCTGTTGTGGAATACCAGATGTAGAAGGAAGGTTCTACTCCAAATTAGGATCGATATCCATTCGATCGCATTCATCGGTTTCAAAATCTTGTGAATCGCAAGACGAATTTGATGACAAAAAAGGACTAGTATTACTGAATAGAAAAAAATTATTAAGAGAACAGATTTTTATATTATTCTGATATAAAATATTTCTTAATTTATTTTAAATATTGCAGACGTAAATTCTTATGTTAGAGTAATCAAGGATTTTTCGAAATTGTACTTTGGGAATTGAAACTTTGCATTACCATAGATAGTTATTTATGTCTAAAAACATAAAATTAAAACGTTTTTTGCCATCGTGTCCATTTATAGCACTTAAAACCCCTAATTTGATAGTCAACTTCGAGAAGTTTCATAAAAATTGTGCATGAAAACAAGTGAAATGCTTTTATATTTTCAACAATGTTCCTTTTGTTTTCTACAATAATGTACTATCGGTTATAAAATAACATATTTTTATAAGGTGACTAAAAACATCAAAATTTAATAAATGAACTTACCGTCGGGTACAGTGCCTTGCTTTGAGCTTTCTTTGTTCTTCTTTTTCTTGTAGTGCAGATTTTTTTATTTCTTTAGACAACAGTTTTTATCAACTCCCTACATACAGCCAGGTCGTCCCTTTTTCCTTTGTATTTCTAAAAACTCCTTTGCTTCTGGGATTTTTATCATTTCTAATGCATCTCCATGTGCAATATCAAACAGTTTATCCAATTTTTCTTTAAATTGTTGTTCCTTCTGTCTATCAGAATCCCTTTGCCGAGATTTACTCTTGTCCAAGTTTCTCCACGTTTCATAAAGCTTTTCACACTTTTTAATGCATCTTGCGCGATGTTGAACTGGTATGCGAGCTTTTTTCCAAAATATAATAGTTTCATCTATGACAAGTGAGGCACTATCGTGTATGTTCGAGTTAACTTCGCGCATATTGTAAAACAATACACGTAAAATATCTCCACAAGATGGCAATTTAGCACCAGTAATTTGATTCATTGTGAAACCGACGAGAAAAATCAATTTCCGTGTCATAATTGCGTGAAAATTACTTCAACTAACATTTACATACAACATAAGCTACTGATGATGACTGTTTCAGTTTTAGCTCTTGTCTCGAATCTCTAAAAAGAAAGGGAAGTTCGCTGAAGCCCAACCCCACCCATTATCAAGCCATATGAACCTTTCGACCCTTTTTGCACCCCCATAGAGTCGCGGAAAAGGCTATAAATCTACACCCCCAAGACGGGGAGGGGTCAAATAATGGCCTCTGTGATCCCTTGTGTCCATCTTGGGGGGAAAATGATCCTGTGCTGTTTCAGCTGGAATGGGCGCTGAAGAGTGGTATGCCCGCGACTCAAGGGCATTGGTGTACATGTACGTACAGCGTGTAACGGGTAAACTTTCGCAGAATGAAAATGAAAGGACGGTCAGTTGGGAAGTAATAGCATCTATTGGAGCTTGAAATTATTTTAAATATTTAAAAAAAAAATAATAACATTTTTGCATTTTTTTCGATAAAACTCGAAAAAGGAGGCCGTGGCGGCACGGGTTAATATTAATGGATTGAGTTAAAATTTTGCGTGAATCATTTATTTGTATGATGGAACAAATTGAGGGGGCGTCGCGTAAAATATCTGCAACTTCGAAAATAAGGACCACCCTAATATATATATATAGATGAAATTTGGTTGTAAAGTGGTTTATTCAAAAGTGACTTTTCCAGATCAAAAATTTTTATTTTTAATGAAATTTTCTCCGCATATTATGGCAACTCTATTAATCATTTTGATACTTAAATATAAGTCATGAGGGTATTTTCGATCTTTTTAAACTAATATTTTAATGAAGTGAATTTTTTTGTTAGCCTGTAATTTGAAACATTACTCTGTCAAACAAGATATCAACCTAATTTTTTTAAGAGTAGAAAAATAACGTATGTTTAAAATGACAAAGAATTACACTGATTACATATTCCTCACCCACTAAACTAAATTTTTTAATTGAAAACTACTATACTATTTCTTATATACTATATATAAGAAAGAATGAACCTTTTCCACGATGAAGTATTTTATTATGAAATAATTTTGACGAAACCAAACTATTCTAGTCTTAAGAAATTTTGTCATTTGAAAACACTAAAGAAAAACTTTACTGACAGCTTTGTCAGGAGATCAGGGAGACCAAATACAAAAACTTAATGTCTTGGGCATTTATTCGACCAATGCATTGCTGAGCCAGTTTTTCATTTAAAATACTCGAACTGATCCTCACCAACCATCGAAAACAAAAAATAGCCCTTTCTCTCATTCTAATTGATATTTACTTGAAAAACTTAGGGCTTTCCAAGCCGGGTTTTTTCGTCCTACAAGTTCCTTTATTCGGTTTGCTTATCGAGTTTCGAGATTACACTGTTCTATTGCATAGCATCTCTCTGTTTTATTTTCATCTTTATTTAGTTACTAGCTGCCAGGGCAGCTAGATCAGCTTCCTGCGGCATGTTGATGCATAACGTCCCCCCTCTCTAACTTTTACCTCATGCTGAAGTTATATTATTTGATATAATTTAATGTTCATTCGATTTCAAGACATACCAC
>JAXGGA010021145.1:0-17092 GCA_038373865.1 Uloborus plumipes | reverse complement strand
CTTGAAGAGAAAGGAAATTCTGTTTTTATTCAGACAAGCGTCTCCCCACCACCCTTTTTATTCGAGAGAATTCGTTTTTGGTTATTTTTGATGACAGCATGGGAGTCGAGGGGCTCCTTCGGGAAATCTTTCGAAATAGTAGTTTCAAAATTGCATCGGTGTTTTTTCTCTGGAATTTTTCAAAATTCAACATCGAAAAACTCAAAGAACTTAAAAACTATTTTAGGCCATCTTTGAGGACTTTATGAAACGAGTTTAGGTTTGAGAGCGGCTATCCCCTGAACGTTTTATATTGAAGATTTAAAAAACCCAATTTTGAGTGAGGATCACAACGCGTTAGGGAAAAAAGAGGGCATTCTGTCTTGCAAACTTTTATAAATTGAAATTCTAAAACTGCATTTGCTACTAGGGCATGGGCCCGACTTATCTCTCCCCAATATATCCAGCACTGTATAAATGAAGCATCGTAATGGAGGAAACTTTGCGACTGCACCCAGTGGCGTACCCATAGGGGGAGCTGAACCTTCTTAATTTCATCAAAAATGCCTGCTGTTTTTCCTTTAGGACATCAAATTCAAAAACTTTCTGAAGGATCGCCACTTAGTCGCACCCCAAGAAACAATCCTTGTTGCGCCACTGACTGCATGACCCCATACAAAAAATTCTTGACAAAATGTGAAACTTCGGAGTTTATTCTGCAATTTTATTAAATTGGTGAAATAAAAAAAAGCATGATTATTTATCTGGAAAGTTCACATTTAGAGGTTGAATACAAGAGGGCTCGCCTTAGTGAACTAAAATTTATCACATAACTTTATTTAAAGAATAAATAAAAATATTTTTATTAATCAGAAAATCATGATTATTTTTTAACCGATTAAAATTATTGCGTAAAAACTAAGGGGGAAAATAAGAATACAGTAAAGAGTTGAAAAGTAGGGGCTCGAGTGCCCCCTTAGCCCCAACCAAATTACACCCATGGGGACTCACTTTCAAAATGAAAAGTTAGAGCAGATACAAAAAGCAAATTTAAAACTTTTAAAATTATTCGTTATAAATACATTGTTATGTCAAGCATTATTGGGAACAAATTCGCATTATCAGAGGTGCCTCTCCCCCAAGAGACCCTTTTCTATGGGCACCCTTGCAAATATGTTTCCACTGAAGAGGGAGTTATCTCTCATTCGCTTAATGGGTCAAATATTCAATCGAACTAAAAATTTATTTCACGAATATATTTACTTGCGAATATATTTGCTATAATGCAGGGCACATTTTAAAATGATATTTTTAAATTTGATGTATAGTTGTAAAAGCTCCACAACTCCTTCCAAGTGTGAAATGCAGATAACTAATGTTGAAATTATGCTGTTAAAGGTGGCAACTGTTACACAGTTGTTATTTGTTTTGAATGAAATTGGGGAATAGAAGCGAGAAGGTAATTGCTTATGTTTGGTTAGATTTATTTGAGCAATTTTAAGGCACAAAAGTACTCGCTTTTCTCTTCTTTGAAATTTAATTCCGTTTTTTAAAAAGATTCTTTGAATATTTTTTTATTGATTATGACTACAGAAATATTGTTTGAAAGCTGTCAAAATCACTGATTTGAAGTATTGCTATCCAAATTAATATTTTCACTCCCTCTTTTTGTCTATTACTTGATGTGATTTATGCAGAAACAATTATATTACGCAAATTACAACCACTGTATATGAGGAGAAAAATATAACGTAATATTTACTATGAAATTTTCTTCCTGACATGAATATTTTGCAACTAAAATTTTTTACTCTTGAAATCTTTATTACAAGAATCATATCAATCAGTTCTCTTCCTTTTTTTGATTTCTAATCCTGGTGCTTTTTCTTTCATAACAAGGTAAGATGTACTAAATTTAGCTTGTGTTGTGTACTCATACTGGATTTGTAGTTAAGGAAATATTTTGAAAAGTGTGCCAATTTTATTTTTTTTATTTTCTTTTACAAGAGAATGATTGCCTCAAACTAAAAATTATAAAGCCCACATGTGTTAAGAAAAGCTATTGGTATGTTTGTTCATTTCCAGTCATGTGCTGTCAAACTTTAAGAGTTAAGAAGTAGAAACTTGATTTTTTTCTGGCCGAAATGTGTCTACAGGATAGTACTTTAGCAGGATTACTTCTTTAACATTGTGAATATAGACATAAAATTAAAATGATGTAGTTGAAATTGAATTGTAGTAAGTTGAAATTGACAAAACATAAAGGGCACTTGATACATACTGAAATCACGAAGTTGTTTCTTTTCCATTTATATTTTTCAAGAAAAAGAGCTTTCAAATGCATTGTGATCTATTAAATAAATATATTATTTTGACGAAAATATTGCAAATATTACAGCTTCTACAGTAAAAATGCATGATACATTGGATATTATAATGATTTGAAAGTACATTTTTATCAAATTTTATTTTATTTTTTTATTACAGATATGTTAACTATGCTGTGACTATCAAACAAGAAGTTCTAAAGATGGATGATGAAAAATATCAAAAATATTACAATCTTGTTTCCAAAAGCTCAGACCCTCTTTACTCAGAATCATTGGTGAGGTTTCCTTTTTTTTTGTATCATTTTAAATGCTTCTGTTTTTACTTCCTGATTATTTCATTCAAAATTGCTGATCATATTTACTTACAAATCGATCTGATCTAGCTATTCAGTTGCTTGTCTTTTGAAGAATCGGTAATCAAATAGTACCAAGTTCTTTTTAAATTGTGTATTGTAGCCAGTAATTATATATTGCTGATTGCTTTGAAGAGCAATTTTTCTGCTGTCACCAAGGCAGAAAGTAAAGAAGTCAAACCAAATGCACCTTTAGCTCAGAACAAAGGCAGATCCAGAAATGTTTCAAGGGAGAGGCAATTGTTTTTCTTTCTACTTGCCTCCCCCCCCCCCCTTTACCACATGTCCTAGTTAACACATGTTTATTACAAATGTTTCAGACATCAATTTCGAAAAAATTCAAGATCAGAGCCTCGAATCCTAACCACTTCTCATAGTATCGTCAAAGAGCATCTAAAAATGGCTTTTTTTTGAACTTTTAAGACGGAAAACTGCCAGAGTAAAGACCCTTAAGGGAGGGGCGATCGCCCTTCCCTTGTATCCTCCTTTGGCTCAGAAGTACCTAAAAGGTAGTAAATCTTCAGAAAATGTGTTGCAAAAAATTATTTTATTGTTTAGTTTTGTACATAATAATATATCACTTAATAATGTACGTTATTTAGTAACATATGTTATTTATCAAAAGTTAAATTTCTTCCCTTTTGCTGCAGGGGTTAAATTTGAATGATCTTGGATGCATCGTGAATAATTTTGAGAACTTTCTCACTTCTAATTCTGATGGCTGTACTTCACGAAGCCATATTGTATCAAGGGTTGTCGAATCCATTGTCAGATTTGGATTAGTACCAGAATCAAAACATGACTTGGAACGAGGTAACTAAAGGTGTTTTTAACAAAAATTTCTAGATTAAATGTTTGTATAAGTTCTGTTTGTCAGTATATAAATGTTTATAATGGTTGTTTTTGTTTCTCCCAACTACTATTTCCATGTAGTTATTTGTATATTCTATAGTTATCTATTCTTAAGAATTTTTATTTTCAGGAGATTGAGTTCCTGGTAGTTTCAGCAAGAATAAAGTCAAATTATTTCATGCTATTATTTTATATTTTGGAATTAAAGAATTTATTTGTAACTACAAACTGAAAATTTATAATCCTTCTACCTCTTGTTAATAAATATCCTAATCATTTGTTTGATTGGTGTTATCCTTTGTTAAGCAATTAACTAGAGATACACAGATTAACCGCCGTGCCATAGTCAGAAAAGTTTGCAAATAAATCTGCCCATAAAACTTTCTTAAAATATCGTTTTTTAAATCATCCCACCACCAAGAAACTATGATGAATAATAACTCTAACAATAAATAAATGTTATTTTCTGCAATTTTTACTGTAACATGTACAAAAGTATACAGAGAAAAAACAAGACAAATAGTTCATATTGTGCATTAAACTAAATGGAATATTAAAAGATACCCCTTGCAGTTGATATTTATATGACACTAGTAAGAATAATTTTTTTCCCAAACTTTTAAATTGTAATGCAAAATTATTAACTTTTCATTATATTTATTTTTCATTTTATTCATTAAACTATTAACTTTTCATTTCATTTTATTTGCGATACTTGATCAAAATTTTCATGAATGTATAATCAAGATGCATTGCAGAATTTTAAACCACAGTTGCACTGTTACATTAGAATCAGAAATGAAAATGAGTATTTTATCATGGCAATTTTAATTTAGAAAGACAAAAAGAAACACCACTTCTCAAATGTGTTTTTGTGTGTGTGTGTGGGAGGGAGGGGGTGGGGATTGTTTCCTGAATACTTCATAAAACTACAAAAGTAAGGCATCATTTCATTTTTTTTGACACCAGCAAAGAATAACAATTCACTTTGTGCTTGTTTAAAAAAAAAGTACTGGTAGAAAAGAAATAAACTTTTTGGATTACGGCTGTCAACCGTGAATGCTTCACGGGGGTCAGCTAGTTGAATCTATACTATCAAATTGTTGACCATATTATATTGTAATTTTTTTCTCTGTTGGTATTTCGATTTCTTTTAAATTATTGGTTAAATGTTTTCTTTCTATTATTAAAATAAGTAATTCATTTTGTCAGTACTTATTGCTAATCTTCATTTCCCCCCTTTAGATTATGACTATACAGATTTTGCAAAAATCCCTGAAAATGGTGCCATTGCCTTTCAGTGCTTAAAGTTGCTTTTGAAAGAAGTACCACAATTGGACAATTTCTCAAAATGTAGGTTTTTGACATATGCTGTGCTACTGTGTGCCACACATAACAGAAATTATTTATGGAGTAGCGAAGAATCAATGGCTTTAAGCAAAGGTAATTATAATGTGCTCAAAATTGTCATCCAGTTACCAGGTGATTTGACTTTACTTGATTTTTTTGCCAATTGACTTTTATTACTCACATTTTACTATGTATACTGGCTTGTAAATATTGATTACATAAGTTTCGGACTTCAATTTCTAAACATTTCTGAGGGAAAACCCTAATTTCCTTTCTTCAACATCATTATAACTTGTTTAGAATTAAGTTTTTTGAGCTTCAATGTTGAAAATTAACTGGGTGAGAGTTTACTGGGGTTTTTCTAGGGAGGGGCGACCTCCCCCATCGCCCTCTCTTGTATCCGCCCCTGCTCGTATAAGTACAAAGTGAGTGTCAATTTTATGAATATTTATTTGTTTTCTTACTTTAATTCCATATTTCTTCTTTCATAGAGTTTTTGAATGAAGTTCTGAAGTGCGCTAAGTACACAAATTTGGCAAGTTTACTCTGTGATGAATCTTTGTGCCCTACAGTTTTTAAAAGCATTTTAACAGTAATGAGGCCTAGTTTAATGAAAGAAACTTGGATGAAAACTGCTAGTTCTTGCCATATATTTCATTGGATACTGTGCCATGTAAAAGTAAGTAATTTTTTTCTTAACTCAGTTAAACAAGCACGAAAGTGCTTAATTTCATGTTCACGATTTTCACGCTATCTTATATATTATTTCTCCAGCCTGTTTTTCTGTTGTTATATGAGATCTTCTCACGGGCGTCGTTGGCGGGAGGGACGAGGGGGACATGTCCCCCCCAATATTTTGAACTCATCAGAAGTCCCCCTCAATATTTTAAAATAATAACTTTGGAAAAAAAAATCGGGACTTTCATTTCTGAATCAAATTAAATTAGAACTTCGATCTGAACTAAAATAACAAAAACTTCCGTATTTATTGGAAAGACCGTCTGAGTTACTTTCCCATGCAGCTATCTCATGCTTTTTGTGCTTTTAGCAACCTTATTGGAGCAATCATTTTTCTCCTGCAAAACCCATCACTACCATTAGCAGATTACCCAATAGGCGCTTGAGGCGCGAGTCTGGGGCCTCAGGCTTAGCGTCACATCCTCAAAACCAAAATTTTTTTAATTTAAGGAGTTGCCAAGGAAAGTCATGAGTTTGAGTGAGAAATGCTCAAAATCCATGGAAACTAAAAGTTACCTAAGGATTATAGGCTCGGGCTGAAGCCGATAGGACGACTGATCCCAATAGGGCCCTGCATCCAAGCAGTACCCGAATTACTAATTTTTAGGGCCCAAGACCCACAGTAATTTGGAGGCCCCCTAAAGATTCAATGGCAAAATGCGGTGGCTGATTTACAGGTTTGGGGGGGTCTGTCAAAATGCATTTTTGAAGGCCCCTTTGTACATCTCAGCACTATATAAATCATTTATCATGTACATATTTGAATCCCCTCCGGGGCTTCTATGGTCATGGGGCCCCTACAGTTAAAACATGGTAAATCTACTAGCTGCAAGAATCAATAAAAATTCTCGTTCAAGAAATTTTTTTTTTCCAATTAATAAGTCGTTATTTTTTAAAATAATGTTTCTTTAAAATATACACGTGTGCTATTCCCATAGCTCTTATGCTGTGATATGTCTTTAGAAAAAATTGAGGACCCTTAGAAATATGGAGCCCCAGGAATAGGTCTGGGGCCCAACTTATTAAGGTGGAGGAATTTTTCTTGGGATGATCCCATCTTTAGTTCTTTTAAAAGAAAGGTAATTACGGGAATAAAAATACATATTTAGTATATTTTAAATTACATACACACGATTAATAGTTTGTGCAAAAAAAAAAAAATAAATAAATCAACATAAGTTTTTAATCAGTGCCTGCTAGAGATGATTCGGGCTCAGCCCGGACTCTGTAAGTTCAAACAGCTTTCGAGCTGGGGCTTATAGTTAGCTATTCGTTCTTCAGTCTCACAAATACAACGTTAACGAGCAAAAATATTTATGTCCGGATTGCTTTGTTGGGGAAGAGTTTGAGAAATGGCATATATCACTTCATCTATCACACATCGTTTCTCGAGGCCCTCATACCTGGAAGCAATTGAATGGTCAAATGAAACAACCCCCGTGGTGCTTGAAAGGCCATTAAGAGGCAAAAGGCATAAAACGTCTTCCTTCTGATAAGGGTTGAAAGGTTGAGGGTTGAAAAAATTGCTACGATTCTGGAAGGAGTATTGTAAATAGTCATGAGAAAGATCCTACGTTAGATAATAGATACTACTGGTAAACGTTAGAATTCGAGATTGGCCGCATTTTATTCGGTTCCCACATCACAGGGGGTCCGAACTTTTAAGGGGATACGCCGTAGGGTCACCGCAACTTGCGTTATCTTACGGGGGGATCTTGTAAAACCGTGTGACAATTGACAATTCAAGCTTGCTGGTGGTCACCAGGAATGAGAGATCAGTATTGAATGGGCACTGTTTTTTTTTTTTTTTTTTTTTTTCTCTTTTTAGTCATTTTCCAATTGGCCTCAAGAGAGTGCCTTCAACAGCTGTTGCCTTCTTTAATAACACGCGCATATTTTCGTGATGATTGCAGCTCAGCTACCAACGAACAATTTGCTTAAAATATCAAAGGGAAATTAGTATAAAAATACTAAAATGCTTGAAAACTATAAAAAATCTGGTACGTTTTGCAACAAACGAAAAGCGCAAGAAACAAAGAATAAAAAACGAATGAAGTAAAAACCTTATGTCCACCCTGCTGAGAAAACTGAACCTTATGTCTTAGCTGTCCAAAATTGTGGACCTTATGTCTGTCAGACCTCATGACCCATGGATCTTATCTGGACCTTCTTAAGTCTGCCGGATCTTCTGTCTATTGTACCTTTTGAATTTGAGCCTTGGACTTGGACCCTTGGTTTTGGACGTTTTATCCGCGTCCCGTGAAAAACAGGCAAAGGCTATGAAAAGTTTTTTATATCAACTACTAATGCTCTATCAAGCTGGGAAGGAAACGAGCTACAATCAAAGCAGGTGAGGAAAAAAAATTACATGTTTCGCTATCTTGTTTTGCAATTTACGAATTATCTTAACGTTATTAATTTCAGTCGTCAGTGGGGATATAAGTTTCTCAAAACTGAAAATAATAAAAATCATCTCATGTCTAAAATATTACAGGAAAGACTATAGCCCCTTTGTCTATTAAAAAGACATCTTGTCCAATATCGATACGGACATCATTTTGAAAGATTTTGCAGAAATTAAAGCAAGAAGAGTGGTTTTATAAGCACATTTTATATGACTTTTTATTTTACTATGATGTTACATGAGAGGGTGTTTTTAGGAATAATATTTTACTCTAATTAATTATTTTTTATATTATTAGTTTTATAATCTCCTGCTATTTTTATTTTTTAAAATCACTGCTTTAAATTTTAAAATTATTATAACAATGCAAATAAATATTCCAGTTCATTTGAAAAAAAATTACTTTTGTCTTAGTCTTGGTCAATCATATGTGCTTGGAAAAAAACGGGGGTTGGGGGTGGGAGGCGCCAAATAATTCTCTGCTTGTGCGAAATTTTTATGTCGGGCCGGCCCTGCTTGATATTAAATCTCGTTTTAGCTATTTTTTGAAAGAAATATAATGTCCGCACCTTGCATCTTTCATGTTTGATTTTGACTTATTTTGAGAATCTATTCAGAGCAGAAGTAACTACTTTAATATTTATCGCCAAGAAACGTTGTGTGTCACTGCTCTTGAGTCTGTGCATAGAATTAAAATAATAATGCTATTATTACTACCACTAACTACTACTATTATTAATAATGATAATAAACTCGTAAAATTTAATTTTATGTAATGAACTTATGATCACATTATTTTGAAAAATATTCGCATGTTTAATTTGAAATTTGCTTCATATATTTTTGAGAGTAAAATGAACACTTGTTTAAGTTATATTTTACGTTGAAATTTTACATTTTTTTATCTGTAATTTAAAGAAAATTAATATGCATTTAGCGTTAAAATTAAAAAAAAAAACTTTTCATAATACGCGGTTTTTGAAGAAAAAAAATATATTTATTCATTCCTTACATTATTTTTGCATGATACGAGGACTGTTATATATTGAATAATGATCTAATTGTAATTGCAGTATTGAATTGGGTGCTAAGTTCTAAAAGTAAAGTAAAAATATTTACTTGACTTTTTTTTTTTTTTTGAGATGCTAATTTTTTGATCGAAGTAATTTAACTTTTTAAACAACTTAAGTAACACACAACAAGAGAAAATTACCTGTATTTTCGTGTTAGCTTACTAATTTTTCTTACTTTTGTAGTTACTAATTGATATACATTTTTATGACATTGGAGTTGAAAAGCAAACGTTCAATAATAGTAATGTTGATAAACGAGATATGTTTATTCCAAATTAGAATTATATTTTCAACTAACTAAGAAATAGTTTACATGGAAACTATTCTGTTTTAACTTTTAAGTGATGAAATAATAAGGCTGGCTTAATTGAGTATTATTTTGATAACTAAATTATTTTTTAAAAGTTGAAGCCGACAAAATATTTTATCGCTGCATTTCCATAAAAATCTTTAAAAAGAACTGAATTATCATTAAAGAAAGCAAGTTATTTATCTTCCACACAAATTATTTTAAATTGAAGTTTTCAAACCTAATTTTTTGCTTATTTCAAAATGGAACTTTCAAAATTAGGTGAAAGCATCGTTCTCAGCATAGGCACAGTTGAAGCAAAAACAAATGCGTGCATGGAGGAGAGAAAGGGTAAGAAGCAATAATTTAAAAAAAAAATCAAAAGAAAAAAAAAAAATATTAGAAACATTTTTCACATATTGTTGAAGATCAAATGCCAGATGAATAGTTATTAAAGGGAATTTTTCCCTTTTCGAATATTTGTCGAAATTCGAAACTTGAATCGAACATTTGTCCTTTTAAAGTTACCAAAGACGACCCTTCAATTTTGAAAAAGTTCCGGGGTGGGCCCTAAATCTCCCCTCCCCTAACACCAACGCAGATCGTCTAAAACTGCGTTTTTACAATTACAATTTCAAAAAAAGTTTCGGGGCAGAACCCCCGCACCTCCGTTTTCCTAAAACAATCAGATATGATCTATAATTGTGTTTTTAAAATTTCAATTTCCAAAAATGTTCAGAGAAGCGTCTCCGAACCTCTTCAATTACTACCATTGTCAAAAAATGTTTAGAATGCATTTTTAAGACTGCAATTCAAATAATTTTCCAAAAAGAGGGAACTTGAATATCTAATCTGCGTATTATCAACAAAGATAGTCTAAAATTGCGTTTTTAGCAATACAATTTCGAAAAAAATCCCCGATCCCCCCTTTCCATAGCACAATTTGCGATAATAATTGAGTTTTTAAAGTTTCGATATCGAAAAATGGACGGAAGAGCGCACTCGAACCTCTTCTCCCCTAACATTACCAAATATCGTCTAAAATGCATTTTTAAGATCACAAATTCGGAAAATATTCCGGGGGAGGTAGCCCCGTACCTTCTTACTTCTAGGTAAATAATATATTTACGATTAGGAACACATTCTCAACATGACTTCCCTCTTAGAAATAAGCTGAACCCATTTGTTTCACTCTGTATTTAAGATGCGTTTGAGATTAATGAGTAGTCGTTAATTTCATACTTTTTTGTCCCCGCTACGGGTCAGAATATGACTAATTACGGTTCTTATTTGAAAATTGCAATGTTCATTGATCTTTGCAAACTCTTAAACTAGCATTTCTTTTTTTCCAAAGTCCCCCCCAATGTTCAGCAGCCAGCGACGCCCATGGATCTTCTTAATTCCTGTATCAAATTCCATGATTTACTTATCAGTTTAAAGCTTATCATGCCTACTAATGATGGACAATTAATTTACAGTCAAAAAATAAATAAATAAATAAATAAAATTTGTTCATCAAAATAATAGTTTTTGTTCTGCTTTGTATTGTACATTACTTGAATGAATTGCATTCAAAAATTAAGACACATTGGCGTAGTTGGATAGAGCTTTTTGCAAATAATTGTAGTGGTATGAGCTTGAATATGGACCAGAAAATCGTTTTAACACTAGAACCGCGGAAGGGGTCAATTTGACCCAAAGCGAAGTTCAATTTACCCCCACGCAAAAAGTATTAATCGAAGAAACAATTCTTTTTACGACTTTTAATTATTTGAAGGGAAGAGTGTTTTTCCAGATTTAAAAATTTTTGGCATTATTATTTTTTTAGTTTTTAGCACTTATACCCAGAACCGCGGTGGGGGTCAATATGACCCTCGAAGAATATTGAAGCACAAATGACTAAAAACGTACATTTTCTGATAAGCACCTGTAGCATATTTCTTCCTCACCTAAGAATTTCTGAAATGGAATACATAGGCAGTAATTTAGAAAGAGAGGGGTTCGGGGGGGGGGGGGGGGAGCAATTGCCCCCCCCCCCTCCAAATTTGAAGAATTGATGTTTTTACACATAATTCGGTGTTGTTTTCATATAAAATTTGTATTCAGGACGCACCCTCCCAACCTTGAAAAATTAGAAATGGGGGGGGGGGTTCCCTAACCAATTCCCTGGGACTGAAACATAAGCATTTGGATCGGTTGGTTTTGAGCATTATGATTGGTTTGAAACTCAGGCTACGTTTGAACGCAATAAAAAAATGACAAGGGAAATATTTTATTCTGTATATAAGAAATACTTCCGTAATCAGACTGTCCAGGAAGCTATAAAATATTCAAAACAATTATTTATGAAGTATCTAGAAGGTCATGGTAATGATGAAACTGTTTTAATTTTGAGAAGTTGAAAGTAAAGATTACTGGAGATGCCCTAGCAAACGCTGTTCTTTCTCATCGCAAAAATTGTGAAAACTTATTGAACTTAAAAAAATGTTTCGGGAAAAAATACACGTACGGAAAGAAATTTTAAAAGCAAATCATCAATAACATTTAAAGTGGGAAAATAGTTGACAAAGAGGAGAGAGTTTTGAACTTCTTTCACATTGGAACAAAAGATACGATTTTTGAAGGAAGAAGGGGGCCAACACCCAATAGTACACGCAGTATTACCCACAACAGTCCTTTAAATGTTTTTAGTCTTGTTATAAAGAAATTGATATTGAAGTACATAAGGAAATGCTCGGAAGATGAAACATATCGGCAGATGGATATCATTGAAGTAAAGCGTAAAGGAGTAACGTCAGAGCATACGCACCGTAAATCACTGGTCTAGAGTACTAATGAGTAACATTGGAAGAAATGAATATTTTTATATCTAATTTGACACACCTAAAATATTTCTTGCAAAAAACCTCCAACTTCATAGTTTCGGGCCAAAGGAATGCAGATCATATTTTTTCCAGAATGCGTTTACCAAGAAACTAAGTTTATGTAATGATGAGATTTTCACGCTTTGGCACAAAATAGGAGCAGCTTTTATGTAATATTTTGCACCTTGATGGAAATCTATTTTTTGGTTTTATGTAAAAGTATAACTGAACAATTTGCTAGTAAGCACCACTTCAAGACTTGATTGGAAAATCGGGAGAAAAGTTTGTTCTTTCTCATTAAAAATAAATAAATGAATAAATATAGGTTGCAAAATCTAATGTGTGACGCAACAAATGGAAACGACAGACAACCGCAAATTAAATGCAAACAAGACAGATTCTAAAGGCAAATTGTAAAGATAAAACTAAATATTTGTTCAAAGTACAAAGTTCTTAGTTGTGCAAAGTATACAAAGCATACTTTTACGTTTTATTCACAACTCATTCTGTAAACTGCCGATTATTTTTTAAACTATAACTAACTGAGACTGTTATTGTCACTGTTTTTAAATATAGCTTAACATATTGAACTACTTATTCTATTTTCCCATTTAAAATAGAAAATATATGTATATTTTGTTGGATATACGTTTTTATACTCAAAGTAATAAAAATTTTAAAAATTCGATATTGTAATAAAAAAAAAAGTTGATAACTGTTATTTTATACAAATATTTTAACTAGAATTCTGAGAAATAATAATTATTACACTTTTAAAAAATATTTCAGTTAGCTGAACTAAGCGTTAGCGCTTATTTCATTGAATTACTAGCTGGGGTCAAAATGACCCCTTCCGCGGTTCTAGGTATATCGAAATTCCCGCGGTTCTAGTGTTAATGAGGTTTTTTCTTCAACTGAATTCAAATTTAGTTTTCCATTATTTTGGATATTATTTCTCAAATGTGATTTTTTATATTTATTTACTTATTATTATTATTGTTAATTTGTGTGTATGCCATAACTTTAGTAATATGTATCTACAATGTATCACAGGTGTGGTACATTGTACTTACAACTTAATTGTATGTCAAAATTTCCCCTCTCTTAACAAACTTTTAAAATATGAATTTACAAAGCATTAACTTTCAATGTGCTTATTAGAGTGACTAAACACATTTTTAAAAATCTATAACATCATTTTTGCTTATTAAATTATTTCTATTTTTTCAGCATCCTCATTTGTCGAAATATCTTCCCGATGTTTTCCCTCCTCCTTTTATGTTTATATCTTATCATGCCATTCATCAGCAAGTTATAGGCCTTCGGTGTTTCGATCATATTCTGGATAATGTTGTAAGTAAAAAATAGCCTACTTTAATGGTTGTCAAAGTATATTTACTTGCTATATAATGTTTCCTAATGCTTACAAAGTTGAAAAATAAGGGATATCATTAGCATTTCATTTTTCCAACTTTTTTATGTCAACTTCATTTCATATTATTATTACTTGTATTCTGATTTTATATTTGTTATGGTACCATTTTTTTTTAAATAGTTACTTTTAATTGGTTATCTCCCCACAAAATAGACAACATTCAGATATTGTTGTTCCCACAGTATTGACTTCATGTTTCAAATTCTTTTTCCTCTTTTATATACTTTTATATGAGCGGTCAAGCTCAATTTGTTATGTTACTCTTTAAAGTTTTGCGCCACTATGTATTTGATGCGGATTAGGGATGCACCGATTAATCGGCAGTACCGATTAATCGACCATAATCGGCAAAATTGTGCCGATTAATCGGCGGAAAAAATTTTTTTTAAATATTATTTTTTAAAGTAAACCTTTTACTATGAAATTATGATGAATAATTTTATTAACAGTAATAGTAATCCTTACCGTTGATGTAAAGTTTTTAATACATTAATTCTCCTATTTTTGAATAAAAATACACATAGATAATGAAGCAACATTTTTCATGCGTCGATACTTTTCTCCTTGCTTTTAGATCATCTTCAATTTTCACAAAGAATAAAGGTCTTGAATAACATAGCTACTAATAATTGAAAAATTGAAACTAAAAGAACTTCAAAATTGGATTGCTCACCACACAGACTCTCCCTCCTTTTTTTTTTTTTTTTTTGAATTTTCATGTTTAGTTTACATAATTAGCAATGTGTTAATTCAGTATTATTGACAATAATATAAAAATTAGTTCAGAGAAATTTGACAAAATTTTGAAATTATTTTGGGAAAATTAGGAAAATAGAAGAAAAAATTAGCAACTATTTCAAAAGTTAGAATTGTAAAAAAAAAAACGAAAAAAAAAAAAAAAAAAACTGTAACGGTGAAATTGGTAGTACCGAAAACAACCATTTTAATCATTAATCGGCCGATTATCAACTGCCGATTAATCGGTAATCGGTAATCGGCCAATTTGCTTATCGGTGCATCCCTAATGCGGATTATGCTTTTTTAGAAATTAAAAAAAAAATTTCCCATTTTCTAATGACCATACAGTATTGTATCAAGGTAAAATATGTCACGAAGAATCACCTTGTTACAACAACTTAATTTTGATAAGTGCAGATACAACTTTTGTGCTTAGCACGGCAGTATAGTGATTACATTTTGTAATTCTCATCAATTTCTTTCAGGTCGTGCATCTATGAAAAGCAAACCCAGATATTTGATATTTTATCGTATGTTTCTAGCACTAAATCAGATATTTGTATCTAATTGTCCAGAGACATTAGCCATGGCGGCCTAATCAGTGAGTGGTTAGATTCCTAACTGAAGAGTCACAGGCTCGATGATTGCTAGTCAAAGACTCTTTGTTAATGCTAATAGTAACTGATATACATTCAATTTGCTTTGGTCACAAAGTCTTGCAAGTTTTCATTCCAAATCAATACCTCTAGGGTTGCAGGTTCTGCATTTTTTTTTTGATCCTAGTCTGGATAAAAAAAAAAAAATATTTTCAGGGCTCCATTCAACTGGTTAAACCATGTATTTGGTAAGTACGTTGGAGTGCACTGTAGTGTCTAGAAACTTCTAGTCTGCAGTAAATAAAAAGAAGAATTAAATCCGTAATAGTTAGAAATGATCTAAAACCAGAACAAACAAGCACTATATCTGGGGAATTTTGAAACTTAAAATACACCTAAATATTTTTTTTAGATATCTTTTAAATTGAGGTGCCGTGAAAGGAAAGACAAAATTGAACCGTTTATTTCAAAAATTAGTCATTTTTACCGTTAGTTCAAAATTTTTCTACAAAGGTTAAAACATTTAAAACTGAAATATATACATATTTAGATATATTTCTTTCAGCAAAAAGTGTTTTTGTCACAACTGAATAATTTAATGTGATGCTATAAAAGTTTTCTCAAAATTAGAAATTTTATCGTTTGACTGGGTTTTTGTAATTTATCCTCAAAACATCCCATCTCATTGCTATTGGATATAGCAGTTTTTTCTTTTAATTATAATGTTATATTATTGAATGTAAGCAACTGTTTTGTGTATAGTAGTTTCAAAGAGAAAGAGTTACAAAGACCCTTGCAAACGAGCTACCATAAAGTAATACTTGATATTATCTTTGGAAAAATGAGCTCTGTTGCTAGTTCAAAGCAAAAATTTAAGATATTGTAATTTTTTTTCAAATTCTTTATTGAATTTTAATCCATTTTTAAATACATTGTCTTTTGTATTGTTTCATATCTGTGCATTTTCCATCCGTTTGAAGATCAGTAAAGTATTATTATTATAGTAAGGGGCTATCGCTCACCTATCCGTGGGAACTGTGAGCAATTAAATTTGGATCACTTCACAATCCATCTGCACTCTGCTCTTGTTCACCACATACTAACTACATCATTATAGCCGATCAAGTGCGGACTTAAAAGTATGCTCATAATAACAATATATTCTGGACGCTTGACTTTTTTGGCCTTGCCAATCTTGTCACAATATAACAATAATTGCTCAAAATTTGTTGCGATTGAGCTAAAATCTCATATTCTTTGCAGATCTTTTTAATTGAATGGTTTTATTAAATGAATGCAAAAGTATTATGTATCAAATGTTCATAATAGTGCTACTCGAGGATTGTTCTAATGTATTTTAAAGTATAGCGTTTGATCTATTTTAGCCTTCGATGGAAATTTTAAGCTTCAGTTGTAAAATTCAGTTCGACTTTTCCACATCACAACTTTTCAATGCTTTCATTGGCTGCTGCAACATTATCAATTCAGTTTCATAATGTAGTAAAAAAATATTTTGGTTCAAATTAGTTATATGTAGCAATTTAATTTATTATTTTTATCATCTGTATTTCATTGAAACACTGACATGTATAAGTCAAAACATTTGGTGTTATAGGTCTTTATACCCTAAAATTATTTAGTGTATAAAAAAATCCCTAATATTAGGAAATTTATTTTCTGATTTCTCAGCATTATTTATGTTATACTTTATTTCATGTGTTTCAACTTTGTCTTTAATAGGAGGAAATGCCTTTTATGATCCATGATTATTAATTTATTATTATATATATGATATGATTTTAGTTATCATAAACTGCATTGAATTTTCAGCCTCCTACGCTAATAAAAATGAATGGCAAGGAAGATGCCATTTATCATGCAGTTTCTCCTCTCATATATTCGAAAGAACTTCCAATTATCCATGTCCTGTATCCATGTCTTTTAAAACTTCCTATGATGCGGCAACAAAAGGTAAACAATCTTCTGCTTTTTAGATGTTTTTTACCTAATTCAAATGTTGTTATTGCTTCTGCAGTGCATTTTTTTGAGATGTTTTAGAAATGCTTGCTTTTCACAATTATATTTAAAAAT
>JAXGGA010021144.1:0-17095 GCA_038373865.1 Uloborus plumipes | reverse complement strand
CCTCAATTTTAGGACCAGTGCACTAAGTGATTGCCATTTATGGAACATTTACAGCTTCTGAAAACTGCCAGGCGACAAAAAAGACCTTGACAACTATACTGTAAAAAATGAACGGTTATTTTTACGATACAATAATGGAAGCCAAGGTTCCAATTTAAAATTGTAAAATGCACAGTAATAACCTGTAAAACTAGAATTTTACAGTTTCTTACTCTAAAGTTAGAAATTTCGCAGTTTATTGCCGTAAAATTTAGCTGTATTATACTTCAAAAACAACAGTATAATATTGGCTACATAGGCTCCAATTTAAAACTAAAATGATCGGTAATAAATTGTAAAATTAGTAACTTTACAGATTATTACTGCAAAATTAGCAATTTTACAGTTTATTATTGTAAAATTTGCAATTTTAGTTTAATACTGTAAAATAAGCAATTTTACAGATTTATTAGTGTAAAATTAGCAATTTTTAGTTTATTACTATAAAATTAGCTGCATTATACTGTAAAAATAACATTCATTTTTTAGTGTAGTTCCTATATCGAACCTTAAGAAGCCACTTTACATTGAATAGTTTTATAAACTCTGAAAAATAATTTGTTTTGAACCTAAATTCCTTCCTGTCGAATTAGATTTATTATTTTTATAGTTGAAACTTTACTTGATTTTCTACATATTTTGTTTCAAGCCATTTCCGCAAACTAGCCAAGAGTTAGTACTACTAAGAGGAACGAAATGCCACTTAAATAAAAATGTTTTGAACTAAAACCTGATTTTGTGCCGAACCAGCTAAACATCGCCTCTAAAAGTTTAACTGACATTTGCCAAGAATTTGAAGTTCAAAATAATCAATGCAGACTACAGATAGCTACGCTTTAATGTTGCACGGCTTTTAGAAATTGTTCCTTCAAAAATATTCAATGAATATTTAAATTTTAACTCTGATAAAAAAAAGTGGAATACTGATGAAAATTCCAATCTTCTAAGTTCATCGTATATTTCTTTTATAGAAGCAAGAAATGCTCATTGTATGAAATTCTTAATCATACTTTTCTTGTAAAAAATATTTTAAAACTGAAAATAATAATGAACTTTCCAGAATATTTATAATAAAATCAATAAGTAGACAGTTTTTTTTTCTTTTGAAACACCAGCCTTAAAGTTTCTTAATTGGATAAAAATTCCTTTCTTTAAATAAAAGCTTGCATAATAGTTTTCTTCCTTTGTTTTTCATTTTAAGAGACTGCTTAAGTGTCATTCTATTTGAAACTGAACTTTTACGTTTTCCTCTATTAAAATTCTCCAAATATCTGAGGCATAAAGTATTATTAACAAGGTTCGGAGAAAATATTTTTATGTTTCATAATTAATTATTTGTTGCCCATTTTCTGCAACACTCTTTTGCCGCCAGAAAGTTTCACTTAATTAAAATTTAACGCACTGCTGATCCTAATCTGCTAAAATAAAATCTTCTTGCTTTAAATACAAACACGATCTTGAAGTAAAAAATCGTAATTTATACTAACATTTTGTGGTGTAATAATAAAACAATGGTGGAAAAGTTATATGAATAACAATATTACTCGTTGTAATATATAGGTCAGTTGTGTAAGTCAGAATGTGTAACCTTTGAGTCGAAATATTTCTCACTTTCAAAAATTAATTTTCTCTGTTATTTTTTCCTTAGTTTTTCATGAAGCTGTTACAAACTAAAAGTGACCATAAGCAATGGTTCTAATGAAGTTCAATTTTTTACTGAAAAATAAAAAATATATAAAGCGCCGTATTAAAGGGGGTAATATAATCAGAAACTTAATAATTACTGCTTTAAAAAACAATTGTACATATTTGTGTAGCCTCCAAAACAGAAAAAAAGGAAATATATTGATTAAAAAAACGTGAAAATATTATGAATATCATTTTGTTGGATTAAAAAAAAATCCACATAACTTAAGATTTTTTTAATTTAAACACATGTTTTGGTATTATTTTTAATAAATATTACCCCAAACTAAAAGATGCAAGCCGATATAACCAGTTATTTCGACACCAAAACACTTCATAGCGCTCTTAGCAAAAGAATCAAGCAATGAATATAAAGCTAATTAAATTTAAATCAAGTCAAGTAGTCTTACGTAATGATTCTATTACTTCCGCTCAAGCAAATATTAGCCACTGAATGAATCTTAATGACTGTGACACTTCACTGAGTGGTGTCCGGGTCTTAATAAGAAACAGGAGAACTCATTCATCAAGCTGTGATTATCCCTTTATATTAACTACGACGGAATCGTTCTCAATGGATAGCTTAAATCAGCATGAGCAAAGTGGTGTAACAATTGCGATTTCAATTTCCGTTGTCGTGTCAGAGTTCAACACTGTAACAGGCCTTGGATACAAAGATTTAGTTTTAAGCATGTGATAATTTGTTGAACTTTTTGTTTCATTGTTTTTGTTTCATTGTTCTTGTTTAGCGTCAGCATGGGTATCATGGCTCACCTAAGATAAAAACACTTATAAAAATTGTTGTGTTAATAAAAAATGAAAAACATTGCATTTTTTTCATGAAGGTCTAGATACTGTGTTAAATGAATCAGCAGTAACAAGTACAAATTAATGGCGAAGTGGTGTAACATTTGCGATTTCAATTTTCGTTGTCGTGTCAGAGTGCAACACTGTAACAGCTTAGATACAAAGATTTCGTTTTAAGCATCTGATAATTTATTGAATATTTTTTTCATTGTTTTTGTGTAGCGTCAGCATGGCTCACCTAAGATAAAAACACTTATAATAATTGTTGGGACAGTTAAAAATGGAAAATAATGCCTAATATTTTTCTTGATGGTCTAGACTGTGTTAAATAAATCAGCAGTAACAAGTACGAAATTAATGTTTCGTTATTAAAATGCGAAATTGACACTTTGAAGCCCCCTTTTTCCTCGACCTTGGTGAAAAAATAGTTTTGACACATGCAGAAGCTGTAGTTACTAATACCTACATGAAAAAGAAAAATAGTTCTGTTTTTGAATAAAAATACTTAATATATAGTGTCCATTCTGATTTAAATTTTCTCTTCTCTGCTTGAAATCTGAAATTAATTTCAATATATATATATATATATATATTAGTCCGAGAGCCAGTAACAGATATATATGACCAAGTTCCTCTCAAGTGATAATTAGTAAAACGCAGCAGAAAATCGAACTATGAAGCCTCGTGAATGTCAGCTGAGGCTCGGTGGGGGGGATAAGCAGTTGGAACCTCCCACGCTTGAAGAAAAAAAAAAAAAAATTCAGTCATTTCCTCTCGCCTAAAAATTTACCAGATGATAGCTTATATGTAACTATTGATAAATATATACGTCAGCTGGCTGTATCTCGGTGGAAAAATTGTCAGCTGATACTTTGAAGGTCGTTACGTAGAAGTTAGCTAGAAGCATTTACTGACTACACTGTTCGACAAAAAAAAAAAAAACCTTGAAAATGCTTCTGGTATTTTGAAGGCTGATTCTTATGTAAAATGACCCCCTGAATCCGAATATAACCCCCGTTTTCCCCCATCACGTCCCAATTTTTTTTTAAAACGCCCCCCTTTTTTTTTCATTTTTCCTTAGTTTCAGGGCTATTATATTTTTTTTGGAGGGGAAAGGAGCCTTATATTCACCAATAAATTTTTTTGAAGGTCAAGAGAGACTCAAAGTTTAAAATCATGAGCACCGAGAAAAAAATCGGGGAACTTGGGGGGGGGGGGGGCCCAAAATATTTGAAAAATCACCAAAAACGATCTTTTTATTCTAGTTTCTTTAAAAAGACCTTTAAAACATTTTTTTCGGTGCAGAACCAGAGTATAGGATCCGTTCCTATGGCTCCTGGGTCAGAAAAAATTTTCACGCTGTAAAATAAAAAAAAATAAATAAAATAATGCTTTAAAAATCGCACTTTGCACTCGAGTTTTAAAGCAGGTCTTCAGCCAAAAAAAAACAAAATTGTGGCTGATTCTTATGTCAAATGACCCCCTATTTCCAAATATGACCTCAGTTTCCCCCCTCCACCCCCTCTTTCCAGAGAGTCCCCCCCCCCCAAATTCAGAGTCATTTTACTAATTCGGAGGGGAAAAGTACATTACGTAACCCGTTAACATAATTCTAAAAGGCAACAGAGGTTCAAAGTTCAAAATCATGTACATGTGTACCAAAAATATAAACTAGGGCGGTATACCTCCCCCCTCCCCCCCCCCAAAAAAAAAGAAAAGAAAATTCATTACTCTGATTTTTCACAAAAAAAAAAAAAGGAAAGGTTTAAAACGTCTCTTAGAAAAACAAGAAAAGAAGATTTTTTTTTGGGGGGGGGGTACACCGCCATAGTTTATATTTTTGGTACACATGTACATGATTTTGAACTTTGAACCTCTGTTGCCTTTTAGAATTATGTTAACAGGTTACGTAATGTACTTTTCCCCTCCGAATTAGTAAAATGACTCTGAATTGGGGGGGGGGGGACTCTCTGGAAAGAGGGGGTGGAGGGGGGAAACTGAGGTCATATTTGGAAATAGGGGGTCATTTGACATAAGAATCAGCCTCAATTTTGTTTTTTTTTGGCTGAAGACCTGCTTTAAAACTCGAGTGCAAAGTGCGATTTTTAAAGCATTATTTTATTTTTTTTTTTTTTTTTTTTTAATTTTACAGCGTGAAAATTTTTTCTGACCCAGGAGCCATAGGAACGGATCCTATACTCTGGTTCTGCACCGAAAAAAATGTTTTAAAGGTCTTTTTAAAGAAACTAGAATAAAAAGATCGTTTTTGGTGATTTTTCAAATATTTTGGGGGGGCACGCCCCCCCCCCCCCAAGTTCCCCGATTTTTTTTCTCGGTGCTCATGATTTTAAACTTTGAGTCTCTCTTGACCTTCAAAAAATTTATTGGTGAATATAAGGCTCCTTTCCCCTCCAAAAAAAATATAATAGCCCTGAAACTAAGGAAAAATGAAAAAAAAAGGGGGGCGTTTAAAAAAAAAAAATGGGACGTGATGGGGGGAAACGGGGGTCATATTCGGATTCAGGGGGTCATTTTACATAAGAATCAGCCTTCAAAATACCAGAAGCATTTTCAAGGTTTTTTTTTGTCGAACAGTGTAGTCAGTAAATGCTTCTAGCTAACTTCTACGTAACGACCTTCAAAGTATCAGCTGACAATTTTTCCACCGAGATACAGCCAGCTGACGTATATATTTATCAATAGTTACATATAAGCTATCATCTGGTAAATTTTTAGGCGAGAGGAAATGACTGAATTTTTTTTTTTTTTTTTCTTCAAGCGTGGGAGGTTCCAACTACTCATCCCCCCCACTGTGCCGCAGCTGACGGTCATAGGGCTTTATGATACTGTTGTCTGATGCGTATGGCCAATTATCTATCGAGAGGAAATAATTAACCAAATTTTCACCTGGCTCTCGGACTATATGCAAGATGGAAAATTATTAAATTTTTTTGCGAATTAACAAGCGCTCAATAGCAGCTTAATATCAATAGCAAATAATATATGGAAGTTGAAAAAAATGTCCCTTAAGTGTCGAAAGATGCGTAAATTGGAAAAAACAACAAAAGAACAAATTGAAATTTTAGCAAACATTTTAAAATTTACGAAACAATTTAAACAGATAAAAAGAACAAACATGGGTAATGGGCTGCCTAATCTTCAGAGAGCAGGAGCAGCGGCTAGAATATTATTAACTTTGTAGGTTTCAAAAGAGGTAGGCTATTAACAAGTCAGCTGATTTATTATAATACGGCAATAAATGCAGAAAATTTAGAAGATTTGAATCAGTAAAATTGAAATTTTTTATGTATTTTCTGTATTATTTAAGTTGTGATTGAATAAAATGAGATATGCTGACAAATTAAATAACTACCCCCCTCCTCTTACCTACAAAGAAAAGAAACAGACACATACCCAAATCCAAGAGGGGGATTTCTACTCCATAGGGGGATTTCTAAACTCCATATATATATATATATATATATGGAGTTTTTTCAACTTCCATATATATATATATATATATATATATATATATATATATATATATATATATATATATATATATATATATATATATATATATATATATATATATATATATATATATATTTTATTTTGTAAAACATAATGTTCGAAAGTATTTCAGCATGTAATCTGATGGAATGTAATATGGATTTGTCGAAATAAATAATATAAGCAATTGATATATTTCATTTCTATTTCAATTTAAAAACGTCAATCTACTGTCTTTGTCTATTATATATATATATATATATATATATATATATATATATATATATATATTTTTTTTTTTTTTTTTTGTAAAACATAATGTTCGAAAGTATTTCAGCATGTAATCTGATGGAATGTAATATGGATTTGTTGAAATAAATAATATAAGCAATTGATATACACTGAAGTGACAAAAGTCATGGGATAGCAATATGCAAATTTTCAGATGGCAGTAGCATCGCATAGAACAGGTATAAATGCGCAGTGCTTTTACAGAGCTTTCATTTCTGTTCAAGTTATTCATGTGAAGAGGTTTTAACGTGATGATGACCGCACGACGTGAATTAACAGACTTTGAACGCGGAATGTTAGTTGGAGCTAGACGCATGGGTCATGCCATTTCGGAAATCGTTAGAGAATTCAACATTCCCAGATCCACTGTCTCAAGAGTGTGCCGAGAGTATGAAATTTCAGGCATAACATCCCACCATGGACAGCGCAGTGGTCGACCGCCTGCACTTAAAGATCGAGACCGGCGACGTCTGCAAAGAGTCGTAAATTCTAACAGACAAGCAACACTGCGTCAAATCACCGTAGAAATCAATGTGGGACGTACAATGGACGTGTCTGCTAGAACTGTGCGGAGAAATTTGGATTTCTTGGGCTATTCCAGCAGAAGACCGACTCGAGTGCCTTTACTGACAGAACGACATCGCTTGCAGCGACTCTCGTGGGCACGTGAGCATATCGGTTGGTCCCTAGATGAATGGAAAACCGTGGCCTGGTCCGATGAGTCACGATTTCAGCTGGTAAGAGCCGATGGTAGGGTTCGAGTGTGGCGCAGACCCCACGAAGCCATGGACCCACACTGTCAGCAAGGCACTGTTCAAGCTGGTGGTGGCTCCGTAATGGTGTGGGCTGTTTTTTCATGGCATGGACTTGGTCCTCTAGTGCGACTGGACCGAACATTGACTGGAAATGCTTATGTGCAGCTACTTGGAGATCACTTGCAGCCATTCATGGACTTCATGTACCCAAACAACGATGGGATTTTTATGGATGACAATGCGCCATGTCACCGGGCCACAACTGTTCGCAATTGGTTTGAAGAAAATTCTGGACAATTCCAACGAATGATTTGGCCACCTAGATCGCCCGACATGAATCCCATTGAGCATTTATGGGACACCATCGAGAGGTCTGTTCGTGCCCAAAATCCTGCCCCATCAACGCTTTCACAATTATGGACGTCTATCGAGACAGCATGGCTCAATATTCCTGCAGAAGACTTCCAACGACTTGTTGAGTCCATGCCACGTCGAGTTGTTGCACTTCGCCGGGCAAAAGGAGGGCCGACACGATATTAAGAGGTATCCCATGACTTTTGTCACTTCAGTGTATTTCATTTCTATTTCAATTTAAAAACGTCAATCTACTGTCTTTGTCTATTTGATGGGTTATTTGAAACAACCATACGTTATTAAAAAATTTGACGCATTTAAAGCATAATTTAATTAATTCTTCGTGAAGATATTGTTATACAGACCATAATCAAAATACATAATTAGCTAATTTTATTAAGATTGCCTTCTATGTTTTAATACGTATATTTTAATGAATATAACGTACTACAATCTTCTAACATCCTATTTCCGTTTAAACTGACAAAAATATACCCAAAATTTAATAATTCAAGTTTTTTTACAATTAGATTTCTTGTAATAGGTACTAAAATTCAGTTAGAGTTGTTAGGGTTGCTCGCGCTTATTGAAAAATAGGCAATTAAGAAACATGAAAACAAATGTACGCTGTGGGTGAAAAACTATAAATGTTTTAATATTGATTCACTGGTTAAAATTAAATGTTTTGTTACATTTTTAAGGTCAAATTTTCATAAAGAAAAGTTAATCAAAATAGAGCTTCTTTCAAAATAAAGCATAAGAACTAGTAGTGAAATCAAGAAAAAAGCATGATGCTCGAAATTTATAAGAAAATAAATGATGAAACAAAGCTAAGAACTGATCATTGCAAAGTCTTAAGATTCACCAGTCACAAGTCGTTTCTTAAACTCTTAAAGTAACTAAATAGAGAATCTGATCTAAAAGTCATCGTAAACAGCGATTTCAGTCATCTTTAGACTTGATTAAGTTTCAAAAGATTTAACTTGGTTAAGATTCAAAACGAAAGAAAAACTAGCTGTCGTGGCCGTCACGAAACTTTCTTCTATATCTATCTTATGAATTCTAGTTACAAAATAAAATACGTACTCGCCCGAATAATTGGAAACAGCTCCAATTTCCCAATTATCGTAATAACCCTGCAAATGCAGAATCAATGAGCGAAATTGGAAATCATTGCAAAAGCCTTGTTTAGATTAATTGCAAACATTTTATTTGTTAGTAAAAAGAAATTGGCAACAGTTAAAAATTTCAAATCATTGAAAGTTTTCAGCTGTTTTGATAATTAAATAGCGTGAAAGCGATTTTTTAATGAATTGATTTTTCGCATTGTTGACTAAGCGCAAAAATCACCCCACCCTCCCCCTGGGGCGATTGGAGCCAAAATTTAATCGATGCTTGCTTCCTTATTGGGTTAGTGTTATTCCAAATTTCATTCAAATCTCAGCAATATTTCTCGAGATACAGTAGGTGCAATGACAAAAAAAGCACTTTTGATTGCTCCACCCCCCTTTGAGATATTGACACACAAATTGAATCAGCAATTGTACTCAATAGGGTCTACCTATGGACCAATTTTCGTTTGATTCCGCCTGTTACTTCCTGAGATATAGCAATCACCCCCGCGCAGAACACGTGCGATTTCTCCACCTCCCTTCAAGATACTGACACACAAATTGAATCAACACCTGTACTCTATAGGGTCTACCTATGGACCAATTTTCGTTTGATTCCGCTTGTTACTTCCTGAGATATAGCAATCACCCACGCGCAGAACACGTGCGATTGCTCCACCCCCCTTGGAGGAATTCGCTAAACAAAGTCAGGTGCACCAGTTCACATGGTGGTACATATGTGAAAAAATTTTTGTTCGATTTCATGCAGTAGTTTTTGCTCTACCGCGGCCACAAAAACTGGTCACATACATACAGACTCACACATACACAGACACACACACACACAGACACACAGACAGACATTTTCCAAAAATGGTCGAAATGGACTCAGCGCACCTCAAAATGTGCAAATCCGTCAAAATTCGACATTCGAAAATTTTCACGAAACCAATACTTTCTTCTATATAATAGATATAGAAGAAAGTAAAAAGCTTTAAAACTATATCTACTTTAATAAGAGATCAGCTTCTCTTTTCATAAATTGCATAACTTCTTAAAATGAGCTATTTTTAAATTAAAGTAAAAATTCCTCTGCTAAAAACTTCACTATTTAAAACCACACCACTATTCATCCAATGCATAAATGTAATTAAATTCAAATCATCTTAAAACTTCATTATGTAAGATTTCAGTTTTCAGTATTCATGTTAATGTTATGTCTAATGAATGGCTTTTAGAGATTACGTCACTTTACGGTGACGCTCAGAATGAACAAGGAAAGAAAGCGGACACCTCATTCATCAAAGAGTGATTACCATTCTCAGCAGAGTGAGTGAACTTTCGCCAGCAAAGTGATAGTTTAATTGCCTGTCCAAAAGGAATACAAGATTAGCAACATCCATTTCTGGACATTAGGATTTCAAGACTTTAATTTATGGTATTAATGGGATTTCAAATCATTAATTGAGCGTATTGAGAGGGTTATTAAGCCGTTTCATTGAGAAATTGTGATAGCTTTCTCAAAATTGTCAAAGCTAATGATCTGTAACCTATCACGCGGAAAAGTGAGTTTAAAAGCATAGTTTTAAGAGGATATAAAAGGAAAGTTTAAGACATTTCTTAAGAAACGGTGTTAAGAATTTCGCTCTTCTCACCTGGAAAATTCATTTTTGGTTCGCATAAATGACATTGTATCGTGCTTCATAATCTGGTATTTTTATTTAAAATAATGCATAAGGGTCATTCCACGTCAAGTGATCCAAAATTCGAGAAAAATTTTACCTTACATTATTGTATTTCTTTCACATTTGGCTCATCAATTGTACCCCTTGAGGTAATCAAAAGTCTCAATTTTTGGATTTTTATCTCTATTATTTTTTCATTTATGAGACTTTGAACTTTGGAAAAACCCTCATTTTTCCATGGATAAGTGAACATAAAAAGGACCATAACTCGGCACCAAATATAGATAGAACGATTTGGTAAATGGCATTTTAAAGTACGTTAGTTGCCGCTTAATCTGATATGCAACATAACTAATTTTATAAAAAAATTATTTTAAAAAAATGAAATTTAAATTTCAAATTTAAATTTCTCGAAAAACATATAATGAATTTTTTTGAAAAAAATCTCAAAAATTTTTGTGTATTTTATCTACGTTTGTACAAATTTTTAGATTGGGATCTCAATGGGATCATATTTTTTTGAATTTTTAAATAAAACTGTATAGGAAAAAAATGATATTTTTTAGATTCTATTTATTTAAATACCAAGTTCTCTTGCTTGTGATGGTCTAAAAAGTAGTAAACAAACATGAATATGTTTAAAGTGAGCTGGCATGAGCTTATAGATTTGTCAGGTTCACCCCCTCCCCCTTCCTCCCCCGCACAACCAATCTTTTTTAATTCAAAACTGTTCAAAATGTTTATAAAAGAAATTGATACAAAATGAATAGTAAACTTATTTAAAAACGATAAATGGGTTTCCTTATAACTAGACGAAGTATCCCCCTCCTCCACCCAAATATACCATTAATGCTGTACTATTATGACGTCTAACCTGGAGATTGAGTTGAGGATTATTTTCACCCCAGGTATATATATTGTTTTTCAGACGAAGTGTTTCATTTTCGATCCGAACTTCAAAGTGTACTTCCATTCAATATCTGAAATTTAACTTTATGATTCATTTCATCTTCTACCCCAGCACCAATCTTCAATTTTGAAGGGAGGAAATAAATGGGTCTCCCCAAGATCATAGCAAACAGCAAAATAGCACTGTTTCTCCTTGTTTTCATCGTTTTTTCTATTCTTTTCGCACAAAACTGAAAATAAATCAAAATATCAGATCATATGTCTGTGTCCCTATAACTATCTTTCCACATAATCTAGTGTGCAGCTGTTATTTAATTTTTTTAATTGTTTGGGTTCTTTTTCATTTTGTTGTAAAGGAAAGAAATGCAGCAAGATATATCTATATACATACATTAAACAAACACTGCTTTTTTGAGCACAACCTTACATGTTGTTTAACTTCTTTAGATTGCTCCCCCCCCCCCTTAACCTACCTTCCCACTCCAAACTATTTTTTTTATCATCCCGCCTAACCCCATTTCAAAGCCTTAGTCTCTACTGATGTCTGGTAGTGTTTCAGTTTGTTTTGTTTGTTACTCTTCCCTATTAGCTCATGAGCTTTGTCCAATAAGAGAAAGGAAATGCAGTGATGGGGACTGACATATAACGTGACACTTTGATTTCTTTTCAGTTTTGTGTAAAATTAATGGGAAAACATTATAAGAACAAGGGGAAACAGTGCTGTTTTGCTGTTTGCTATGATCTTGGGGCGACCCATTTATTTAGTCCCTTCAAAATTGAAGATTGATGCTGGGGGAGGGGATGAAATGATTCATAAGTTTAAATTCAGATATTGAATGGAAGTACACTTTGTGAAGGTCGGATTGAAAAAGAAACACTTCGTCTGAAAAACAATATATACCTAGGGGGAAAATAATCCTCAAATCAATCCCCAGGTGAGACGTCATATTAGTATAGCGTTAATGGTATATTTGGGTGGGGGAAGGGTTGTTCTTTGCCTTGTTATAAGGAAGCCCATTTACCAACTTTAAATAAGTTTACTGTTCATTTTGTATCAAATAAGCTTTTTTCTTAGCATTTTAAGCAGTTTGGAGGAAAAATGGTTGGGTCAGGAAGGAAGGGAGGGGGAGCTGACCAATCTACAAGTTAATGCTAGCTCACTTACCTAGAGTAAAAATAATAGTCAATTCAATCCCCAGGTTAGATGTCATAATAGTACAGCGTTAATGGGATATTTGGGAGGAAGAGGGGGATACTTCGTCTAGTTATAAGGAAACCCATTTCCCAACTTTAAATAAGTTTACTATTCATTTTGTATCAAAAAATTTTTTTTAAACATTTTGAACAGTTTTGAATTAAGAAAGAGTGGTTGTGCGGGGAAGGAAGGGGGAGGGGGTGAATCTGACAAATCTATAAGCTCATGCCAGCTCACTTTAAACATATTCATGTTTGTTTACTACGTTTTAGACCATCACAAGCAAGAACCCTTGGTATTTAAACAAATAGAATCTAAAAAATATCATTTTTTTTCCTATACAGTTTTATTTAAAAATTCAAAAAAATATGATCCCATTGAGATCCCAATCTAAAAATTTGTACAAACATAGATAAAATACACAAAAATTTTTGAGATTTTTTTCAAAAAAATTCATTTTATGTTTTACGAGAAATTTAAATTTGAAATTTAAATTTCATTTTTTTAAATGATTTTTTTATAAAATTAGTCATGTTGCATATCAGATTAAGCGGCAACTAACGTACTTTAAAATGCCATTTACCAAATAGTTCTATCTATATTTGGTGCCGAGTTATGGTCCCTTATATGTTCCCTTATCCATGGAAAAACGAGGGTTTTTCCAAAGTTCAAAGTCTCATAAATGAAAAAATAATAGAGATAAAAATCCAAAAATTGAGACTTTTGATTACCTCAAGTGGTACAATTGATGAGCCAAATTTGAAAGAAATGCAAAAATGTAAGGTAAAAAACGTTGGATCACTTGACATGGTCCCCATCACCCATAAAGATAAGATAAAAATAAATTACTTAAAAATTCAACATGAAATTGAAAAAACTGAAATCGATTCATCAGGGACTAGTTTAGTACACAAGTGAACGCAAAACGATGACATTTCCCACATTAAATGTGATTATACAAAAAGTATTAAGTAAATACAATTAATGGAAAGGAGCAGTAAAAGGCAAAATAAAATGTCTAGGAATTTTAAATTGCTAAAGCAAGAATAGTATAGTGTTTTCAGACTGCTAAACAAACAAATAGTTAGTGAAACTGTTGGAATAAAGTTAAAACTTCCCTACATGCTGTGTGTATTTGATAAATTAACTCTATTATTAGAAATAATAGTGAAACATATACCACACATGAAAGTTTAATGTACAGTACCAGATAAAAGCTTCCCAAGTTTGTTTGTTTTTCAGATAAAAATGTATATAAGGGACATTTATTCGGCATGTGTGTGTTATGAAATCTTACTTCATTCTTATTGCATTCCGATGTTAAAATGAAATATTATCTTATATGTCTACCAATAAGCAAAAATTGTACTTTGTGGCGAACAGCTGCTTGCATGTACTTTTTAAAGTCATTTACTAACTTTCGAAACGCATTTTTAAGATTTAAGGGGAGAAGTGTATGTATTTCTGTTCCGCTCATGCAGTTTATTTTCTAAAAGTTAATATTTCTGCTTAAGCATTGAGGTTTGAAATTAAGTACTAAAATTTTGTATTTGTTGAAATTCTAAAAATATACTTTAGCAATAATTTAGACGAGGAAAGTCGAAATAATATTGTTTACATGCAATATTGATTTTCCATTTTCTGACTTTTAGATCTTATTTTTGTAACATTTTCTTTGTATAAACTGTAAATTTCATTCACATATTTTGCTTCTGCTTGCAAAGTCGTGAGAGATATTTATAATTTACCATAAGATTAATTCTCAAAAGTCTCTCAAGCAGCTGGTCTATCAACTCATTTTAAATGGTATCACTTACAAAAATAAGCAAAACGCTAAATTTATTTTCGAAAAGTTTAAGTATTATGAAGTTAAATATTTAGTCAATCTATTGTATTATTTAGAATAGGCGTAATAAACAGGAGCACGTTTAAACTCAACTAAACATTATTTGAATATGTAAACAGGAAATTAAAATTTTTTCATTTTTTTCAACCTTCAACTAATAAACGTAAACAATACAAAAGCAAAATTCAGATTTTACCATTTTAGTTTAACTTTAAGGGCTTAAAATCGTACTAGCTGAAACCGTTGTTGAACTTTCTAGGTAGTATAAATTATAAATACAGGGTGTCCACTCCAATCGTGGACCAATAGCTAATTTCTAAACCGTTAGAGATACGCATATAGTTTATTTAGGAAAAAATCTCCAAATTATGAAAGGAATTTTGGGTCTATTCAATGTTTTTCAAAAAATCAAATTTTGAAAGAGTTACGAAATTTAAATTTTTATACAGCCCCCCAGTCCTATCAATCATATTTAGTAAAACATTCTTGACACTGTAACGTTTAAAACTAAAAAAAAATAACTCTTCTACCACAAAAATTGACCGAGTTATGACGTTTTGAAAAATCAAGATTTTGCATTATTTCATGACGTCATCGAGAGATCGCTTAAGGGACCGTATGCGAAATCCTTCAAAATCTTGATTTTTCAAAACGTCATAACTCGGTCAATTTTTGTGGTAGAAGAGTTATTTTTTTTTTAGTTTTAAACGTTACAGTGTCAAGAATGTTTTACTAAATATGATTGATAGGACTGGGGGGCTGTATAAAAATTTAAATTTCGTAACTCTTTCAAAATTTGATTTTTTGAAAAACATTGAATAGACCCAAAATTCCTTTCGTAATTTGGAGATTTTTTCCTAAATAAACTCTATGCTTATCTCTAACGGTTTAGAAATTAGCTATTGGTCCACGATTGGAGTGGACACCCTGTATATTGTCAATTGGAAGAAAGAATTCTAACTGCCATATAAAAGAGAAAAAGTCTTCCATGTTAAGATTACTACTTTCAAAAAATAAAAAGAGAGAAAGAACAAATGCCTTTTTTGAAACAAGTTCAAGGCTCTTTGCTCCAAACATTTATACAGTTTCTAGAGCACATACCTTTAAAAGTACTTTGTTTATTGTACGTACGTGCAGAAAAAAATTTCTGACGCCATACTTATTAAATGTTCACACACTAAGATAAGCAGTTCTTAATCAGCATTAAACTTCTAAAAGCTTCATAAAAATGTTTCAAAAATCAAGCAAAACAGAAATTTCAGCTTTATAGAGCAGTTTCTTTCCTTTTTTAGGAGCCTAACGGATTTTTTATCTCCAGTAAATCCTAGTCATTTCACGGTAGAGATATTTATTTCTATCCTTTTTTTTTTCCTTTTTTTTATCCCTAGGGTGGATAACTAGTTTCATTGTAAAAGTGAAAATACCCTATTCATGTGCCAACGGATGGTTAAAAGATACTCGAAATTCCTTTTTTCGTTGTTTCACTCCCCGGGGGAATCGATGAATGTATTCTGTCTGGAAACCACTCTTTGCTAAAAGAATGTGCATAGGGGTATAACTAAACGTACACATAAATTTTACCTTCAGAGAATGTGTTGCTTCTTTCTTAATAAAATTGTGTAAAAATGTATGAATTTAACTTTGTTCTTTTGATTTTCATCGTTCCAGCGAAGTTGACTGTTTAAATTCTATGTTACAGAAAATGTTTTACAAATGACATTTCTGGGAGTTAGAATAGATAAATGGAAAATTTTGATATTTACAACGAAATAAATAAGTAAAAACTGTGTAAGTAAAAAAGTATAACGGTCCAATTACATAAACTTTAAGTAAAATTAAGAAAAATTAACAAAAACTAAGGGTTTATATATTTTTTTGAAAAATCTCAGCTTACAAAAAATTAAAAAAAAAATTGAGTGCGTATCTGAACGACATAATTTTTATTTTAAAAATGATATAGGTTTCGAAATTGGGCAGATTGTCCATATCATGAGAAATAAAAAACATTGATTTTTATTTTATAAGCTGGATTATCGAAGATGCGTCATTCGTCCTCAGAAAGAGGGAAAGACATTTCTTTAAAATCATATTTCTTCCGTCAACCCGTTGTTTGTTTATAGGCGTGTTTTATTCACTTCCTAAACCTGACGACGGTAGTTACAACTACCAATGTTAACAGTTTTGACGAAATATATAAACACTTTTGTATACATTGAAGTTTCTGAAACTTCCGCTACCCCGGTACACCACCCCAATACACGTACCGGTGTTTTTAGGCAGCATATTTCACAACTACAAGACAATCTCGAATTTTACCTTTGGAGAATGTGCAACTTCTCTTTTAAGAAACTTGTGTTAATATTTATTAATTTTAATGCTACTGTTTTAATAATTTTTGTTCTTGCTAAGTTTTCTTTTGATATTTCCTTTTCAATAGCCTTTTTCACAAGCTGAAACTTTCTTCCGGGAAAATTGATTAAAGGCTAATTTGGAGACGAACAATAAAGTAAGTGAGTAAGGAAAAAATCATAAGTATAGAGTATATAAATTATTAAAAGAAATGAACATAATGTAACATAAAACTAGTGGTTGATAGCGAATACTCGGCCTTTAAATACATTCAATATTAATTTTTCAGTAATATAAGATTTGAATTTTTATTGTAATTCCTTGAACTTTACGAAACAAATTATAGATATAATCTTTAAATTCGAAAAGGAAATCCTGAGTTAGGCTTAAGGTTAGATAGGTTCTGAGGTAAGATATATTCAATCGTTTCCCAATAGGGGAACGATTGAAAGCCATTAGTTTTGATTTTTAGCTAGAACAGCATTTTTTAGATCTTTCAAAATCACTTTTCTTCTGTCAAACCCTTTGCTCGGGATTAACGTTTCTGAAAGAAT
>JAXGGA010021143.1:0-17101 GCA_038373865.1 Uloborus plumipes | reverse complement strand
AAAAAAAAAAAAAAAAAAAAGTGCTCTGAATATTTTCCTTTAACAAACTGAAGTAATGCTTAGTTAGTAATTTATTTTATAGTAGTAATGATTAGGGATGCACCGATTAATCGGCAGTACCGATTAATCGGCCATAATCGGCCGCTTTGCCGATTATTAATAATCGGCAAAATTGGGCCGATTAATCGGCTGCAATTTTTTTTTAAATATTATTCTTTAAAGTGCACCTTCACTAAGAAACTATGATGAATAATTTTATTGACAGTAATAATACCCTCACAGTTGATATAAAGTATTTAAGAAATTAATTCTCCTACTTTGAATAAATATACACATAGACAATGTTGCAACATTTTTCATGTGGCGATAATTTTCTACTTAGCACAGTGCTTTTAGATAAGCTCTTATTTTGGCAAAGAATAAAAGTCTTGAATTACATTGCTTCTGATTATTAAAATTTTTAATTAAAAGTACTCTTAATTAAAATTACCGCTTCCCACAGATCCTCCCCCTCGCCCTTTTTTTCGAATTTTTATGTCCAATAATTATAATTAACAATGTGTTAATGTAATATTATTGACAATAATATGAAAACAGGTTCTAAGAAATTTGATAAAATATTGAAATTATTTTGTGAAAATTAAGAAAATGGGAAAAAAAATCTTCTCAGGAATAAATTACTTACTATTTCTAAACTCGTATAAGAGAAAAATTGTTTAAGAGAGAAAAAACAGTGATTGTGAAATTATAGCATTAAAAAATCATTATTATCATTATCTTCTTGTCAATAATCGGCTCAGCAGATTAATCGGCCGATTATCACCAACCGATTAATCGGTAATCGGTAATCGGCCAATTTGCTTATCGGTGCATCCCTAGTAATGATCATGTAATTTATGCATAAAATGAGCAAATACAAAAAAATTTCTTAATCTTCAGTTATGATCTCCAAAAAATGAAAATATTGTATATACTGTCGGCCCCGCTTAAACGAATACTGTTGGTTCCAAGAAATATTATTTGATTAAACGGGGTATTCGATTAAGTAGGGGATCTTTAACATTGCGTCTATGGCATTGGTTCTGAGATATTTTATTCGTATAAGCGGGGTATTCGTTTATCCTTTACTCGATTAACCGGGGACGACAGTATATTTGATATTTTCAACGTCAGATTGACTTTTAGCCACAAGAAAATACTTAAACCAAGAAAACCTTCTTTCTACATCAATATTTCCAATAACTGAATTTAAAATCAAAAAAGTACACAATCCAAAGTTTTTCCAAATCATTCCACATATTTTTTTTTTTTTTAAGGAAATTTGGTTCAAAATGTAAAAAAAAAATTAAATGCTTTTGAATGAAAGCATGAAAAAATAAATTAGATGTTTTAATCTACAAAATGAAAGCATCAAAATATGAGAGAATTCAAAAACTCAGATAGTAGCATGAATTACAATAAAGGCCAATATATTTAATAATTTTCAGATGATTCAAGTAAGTATATGAAGATAACGTGTATGCATGATTTGAGAATACTTTTAAAACATTGAGCACTAGCAGCACCAGGTGCCAAAGTAAACGAAAAAATTGCATATTATAGAACTATGTATTTTTTATTTCCTGCGCTATACAAATAAATATAAGAAGAAAATGTGTGACAATGCAGTGCAAATAAGATGAGAATACTTTTAAAGCATTAAAAACACAACAGCAGCACATAAAATGACGAAATAAACGAATAAATATTGATAACCTCACAACTCGATGTCTGCAAACAGGACATTATAGGCCTATGTATTTTCTAATATTTCTGCAGTTTACAGACGAAAATTAGAAGCAAACATGCATTCATGGTGCATAAATATGTCCTGAAAATACTTTCAAAACACTTAAAACACAACATCAGAACAAAAAATGACAAAATAAACGAATATATGTTGATCACGTAACGGCGCGTCGTCTGCTAAAAAGACATTATAAGCCTATGTATTTTCTAATATTTCTGCAGTTTACAGACGAAAATAAGAAGCAAACATGCATTACTGGTGCGTTTACATAGTCTAAGAACACTTTCAAAACATTAAAAAACAAATCTGAAGCATTTTAAATGATGAAATGAACCAATAAATATTGCTACTTACCGCACTTTAGTGTTGACAGTTATGCTGAATTCACCGTAGCAGACGGTGTTTGGAAATCTGTCGAAACCTGTGACGTCACACTAAATGCGTCCATTACTCTTGATAGTCTGCGGATTGGTTGGTATCGAACTCGGAGAAGTCGAGATGGTAGCGGTTTTTTGTTCTTTTTTGGTATTCTTTTGTTGGTCATGGAACATGTAGATGGGTTACTGTTTTGCGATGGACTTTCCTCGCGGCTCACTTGTAGTGGATGAAATTAATATTGTTGGCATGTCGTTTGTTAGGAAGCTGTTTGAAACAGTGATAAATGAAGTTTATGCGAGGAAGCAAGCGCAGCAATTTTCAGTAGTCATTTGTCAAAATTGAATTAAATGCACTTGTAATCTGGAAGTAAAAGTGATACGAATTTAAAAGAGGAGCGTTTTTTTATAAATTCCGATATTTATTAATTTATTCCATCATCATAAATCTGGTTATTCTTAGATTGGAGTTTTATGTTGATAACAAAGTTAACCACTTCCCTTACGAATTTTTTTTTTTGGAAAAAATTGCAAAAACATTTTTTTTTAAATTTAATTTTGAAATACAAGAAAATGAAGCAATACAAATAAAATATGTAGGTTTCAAGTTGAATTTTTAATTACTTATAGGCATAAAATCAATTAGTTTCACCCGAGTTTTCTCGGGATAATAATTACCTGCAACTCATACGAGCCCGAGATAACTCGGGATAATCAGGCAAGCGGTTAATATTGTCAATTCTCTTAATTATTCTTGTGACTTAATGCTACACAAAAACAAGTTGCACTAATAAGCCTTTCAAATTCATATAGTTTTCCAATTTCTCATCGAATTTCCTAATTGTAAAAGCTTTAAAACCGCACCTACTGAACGTCAGTGCTACTTTCCCCCGAATACGAAAAACTCATCAAGTCCTCCATAATCAGTGGAATAGCGAATACATTCTGCATTCTGGTTGGGATGATTATCTTTATTACCCTTGATAGTCTGCGGATTGGTTGGTATTCAATTCGGAGAAGTAGAGATGGTATTGGTTTTTTGTTCTTTTTTTAGTGTTCGTTTGTTGGTCATGGAGAGATGGAGCATGTAGATGGGTTATTGTTTTGAGATGACTTGTCTAGCGGATCAATTGTCAGGAGATGAAATTAATTTTGTGGGCGTGTCGTTTGTTAGGAAGCTGTTTGAAAAAATGACAAAGGAAGTTGATGTAAGGAAGCAAGTGCTATAACTTTTAGTAGCCATTAGTCAAAATTGAAATAAATGCACTTGTTATCTGAAAGTAAATGATGATACGGGATTTAAAAGAGGATTTTTTAAAAATTTCTCATATTTATTACTATTTCTTCATGATGATTTGGTTATTCTTATATTAGTGCACTGAAAATAATCACTTTTTGAACACGAGCACTCACCCATTTCATATATACATATAAATTTTTATTTTTTGCAGAATATTTCTGGAAAGTACAGAACGCATTGTGTACACTTCTGAAATGCTTTCTTTTTGTTTCAGAATAAATTCTCCAATACACTTCCTTTATAATGGAATACGTTCAGAATATGTCATAGTACACAATCACGCATTGACATCACTTTTTCTGGAACAAAATGTTCCAAAAGCGTATTCAGTGTTTGCCGGTTTTATGAGTGGGTTTTAGGGTAATAGTAAAGTCGATAGTTATGATATCTTAATTATTCTTATAATTTTATGTTATGCAAAAACAAATTGCACTAATAAGCATTTTTAACTCACATGATTTCCTATTGCTCATTAAACTGTCTAATTTTAAAAGCTTTAAAATTTGATTCAAAATTAAGTTTTCCTTAATATATTAGTAATAAACAAGTAAAATTCCGAATTTTATCTCATTGAAATGTAATTTACCTCGTTCTGTCAAGATTGACAAAGTACTTTTTCGATCGAAATTGGCTCTACTTAGAACTTCGATCCAGGAAACTAGGAAACGATTATCTTTTATTGAACGTGAACTCTACAATTTACATCTTTCTATTTCAAATTCTATTTCTGATTTTGATTCTGTCGATAGAACCTCTTGGTCTAGAACCCTTCGTTCTTCGGAGAAACATCAAGTTATTTTAAAAAAGAAAATGGCTAAACTCAGTAAAAATCCGCATTCTGTTATGTCTGATAATTTACCGGTGGTTAATAAAAATGCTGTTGTTAATCTTTCCAGTGTTCCTTTAACTAGTTCTCAAATCGAGGCTCTAAAGTGTAATGATAATTTTTCTGTAGCTAGCAAATCTTCTTTTTCTAAAATTATTGCTCCGATTGAGAAATCTTTTAAACACAGTGTCTTATCTTCCACTCAAAAAGAGTGCGTTCGGCATCTTATTGCTTCTAATGTTGACTTTAATTCTAAAATTTCTAAACCAGCGTTTGTTAGTACTGTGAGTCGTAGTGTAAAGAATTTAATTTCTAAGTCAGATTTGGTTGTTACTAAAGCTGACAAGGGTGGTCAGATCGTTGTTCTTGACAAATCATCTTATGTTGATAAAACTAATGATTTGATTTCTTCTGGTCCGTATTTTGAAATTTCGAAAGATCCTAGTGATAAAGAGTTAAAAACGATTTCTTCTGCGGTTAAGTCTGTTCAGTCTATTCCTTTGAATGTTAAACGATCTGTTATTCCCTCTATTGCTAATTGTGCTAGATTTTATGCTTTACCCAAGGTACATAAAACTGGTATTCCATTTAGACCGATTGTATCCAATATCGGTACTGCTTCTTATAAACTTGTTAAATATTTAGTCTCTGTGTTTTCTCCACTTAGAATTCATAATTTATTCACCGTTAAAAATTCTGTAGATTTTGTTAAGAAAATTCATAATTTCGTTCCTAAGGATTCCTTTATGGCTTCTTTTGATGTTAAATCCTTGTTTACGAACGTTCCAATTGAGGGTGCATTGTTATGCCTTCAAAGAAGACTTTCAGAGTTTCATTTCACCTCTAAGGAAATTGAGGAATTAATTTTCCTTACCCGTACATGTATTAAGCAATGTTCCTTTGCTTTCAATGGGAAATTTTACACTATGTCAGATGGTCTGGCTATGGGTAACCCATTAAGCCCCATTCTTAGTGATATTTACATGCATTATTTTGAGGTTAAGTTGTTCCAAAAATTACAGTTTCAATTTTATGTTAGATATGTTGACGACTGTTTTGTTCTAATGAACCATAACCAGTTTCAAAATGACGATGTTTCATCCGTTTTAAATTCTATAGATCCTCATATTCAATTCTCTTGTGAGAAAGAACAGGATAATTGCATTCCCTTTCTTGATGTTCTAGTTTCTCGTACAGAATTCGGCTTTGAAACTACCGTTTATCGCAAACCTTTTGCTGTCTCGTTACCTCCTCATCGACTTTCATCTCGCCCTCCTAGTCAAAAATATGCTGCATTTAATACTTTTGTTTACCGTGCTATTAGTCTTTGTTCTTCACCGGAACTTCTTAATGCTGAACTCAACTATCTTAAAGCTGTGGCTATTGATAGAAACTATCCTCATACTTTGATTGATTCCATTTTTAAAAAACTTTCTAACAAATCCGAAACGAATATTGTTGAGAGAACTGTCATCAGAAAGAATTTGGTTGTTTTGCCATTCTTTCCCTCTGTAAGTTATCAGGTTGCGAAGATTCTCAAACGTTTCAATTTCCAAGTGGTATTCTCTCCTATGAATAAACTACGTTTCTCTTCTCTCAAAGATCCCATTCATCCTCTTAACAGTTGTGGTATTTATAAAATTAATTGCATTTGCAATTTATCCTATATAGGACAGACGCGACGGGCTTTGAAATTCCGCTTAATAGAACATCAGAATTATGTGAAAAAGCAGCAATTAAATAAGTCTAGTATTGCGCAACATTGTTGGGACAAGAATCATTCTTTCGATTTTAATTCCTTTCAAATTGTCCAAAAATGCTCCAACCCATCACATCTTGATTTTTGGGAATCCTTCCACATTTTGAAAAACAGTTCTGACTTAGTTAACGATATAAATGCTATTCCTTATTTTTCCGCTGTTTGGCGTCCATTTGTATAAATTATAATTGTTAGCCTTTTGGCTTTTCGTGTTGCGAATCTTTACATTTCAATTTTTTGATTAATTTAAAATTTTATTTCATTTTATTTCATTCTGTTTTCTTTCTGCTGTTTTTCGGTACATATTTTTTCCCTATTTGCAAATTTATTGCTAATTTATTCATAAGTGGTTTCATTTTTTGACAATGTTTATGATCTATGGGATTTATTTTTTAACGGTTTTTTCTTGATGGTTTCATGTAATAAATTTTGGCTCTAAGCATTGTCTTGTTTGTTTTGTTAATATCCAGTTCTTGCTATTTATACTGTCTTTTGTTCGAAAGTGTTGCTTTTATCGGATGACTCTTCATCCTAAAGCTCACACCTCTTGCATTGAAAAAGAGGCTCCTTGTAGCCTCGAAACACGTGTCTGCAGTATACCTGCATATTTGTGCATCTCTAACGTTGGAATAAACTTCACATCTGTCGCACAAAGGCATTTATTATTTTCTTCAAGTAATATTTGTATGGAATTTACAAACACTTTAAAATTCACACACATTATTTACAAAAAAGAACACGCAATACAATTTCCTGGGGAAAATAAAATACAATTCTATGCGTAGTCTACTTCTACCTTGAATGAGAAATAACTTACTTCGCCTGTTCGGTGCATTTTGTAAGTTCTATGAGTATCTGATTTACTTTGAAGGCAAAAATAAATTAACATTACAAGTCTTAAGGGCTGGAATAAGGCCCCTATATATACGAGCCGGCGCATCAAGATTAAGTTTCACCACTTTGGATCCAGCGCGTGTTTATGTGTTTGAGTGGTTGTCTTTTCTGGCCAGTAATCGCGTTTTGGTAATTTTTCACTGTGAGCAATTATTCGCGGCACGTGGATTTGGCAAAGCTTAGCAATGTGCCAAAACTTTTTTCTGGTAATCCTACTCCGCAACAATGAAAGTTTGAAAGTAAAAGTTAAGGAATTGGATCCAAAGTGGTGAAACTTAATCTTGATGCGCCGGCCTGTCTATATAGCGGCTCTAGGCTGGAAGGTCGACGATTTGTAGACTGCTACAAATTTCCTGAAACTTAGATTGAAAAAATTCCTTTACTTCACCCACAAACATCGATTCTCGATTTTAAAATAACTAATGTGCGCTAACCTAACCTTCCCATTCTCGAGGAGACTTTGTCAAGGAATTTTTCGGAGAATTTTCCCCGGAGAATCAATTGGTAATGAATGAATGTTAATTCCGGCGACGAAAATTCTCCAACGATGGCAACGATTCAAAGCAGACATCGCCAACGACTTACTCGCGCGCTTTACTACGTATCACTTCCAGAATGAATATCATTATCTCCGTTGATTAACGTCGAAGCAGCGGTAACACGTTTTAAAAGAATTAGACTCAAAACCGTGACCACACGCAAACATGATTTTTCGCTATAGTTTTCCTCTAGGATGGTATATGAACCTTTATTTTTGTGCCCTTCACTCCATGCGTCATCGATTCGTAAAACTCTATATTTTCACTTTAAATATTCACTTAGTACGCATTTCAAGTCAATTTTCAAGTAATATTGTTTTTACTTTTCAATAATTACTTAACATTGCAGTAATTCTGGACGATGTTAATACATAAGTCTTAAAGTTTACTGAATGACTTTAATCTATAGAAGGGTAATAATTATGTATTTGAAAACCCATTGCGTGTGTGTATATATATATGTGTGTGTGTGTGTGTGTGTGTGTGTGTGTGTGTGTGTGTGTAATGATATTCACACATTGTTGATTGGCATAGTTGATTGACTCCTTGTTTAGGGTCTGGTATCATTCTTGGTAAATAAATCACAGTCATTGTTAAGAGAAAAGATACTTTTAACAAATCAGCAGCATTTTTTTTGCGTTTAAATGATTACTCAACTAACTGGACTAGGCTACCAATCTTCCCAAAGCTTGGAGTGTAAAACTTCCTTTACTTCACACACAAACATCGATTCTCGATTCTGAAATCACTAATGTGAGCTAACCTAACCTTCCTAACTCTTCCAAGGAATTTTACCCGGAGAGTCAATTGGTAATGAATGAATGTTAATTCCAGGCGACGAAAATTCTCCAACAGTAGCAAAGATTCAAAGCAGGAAATGAAAAAAATTGCTTTAAAAATTCAAAACTTGTCAGCTTCTGTATACAGTAGCGGTACGACACCGATGTCGATAGTTCTGTTAAAACATCGATGTTTTTAGCACCGATGTATGACAATCGACGCTTTTGCTAATGTCAATGTTTTTCCGATGTCGATATTTGCGTCGAAAATTACTTAAAAAATGTGAATGTGTCTCATTTTCTGTTATCCTTCACATGGCTGTGTGCATTTTAAGTCGGTAAGATATTTTTTGTTGAACTTAAAAAAATTATTAACTTACTGAACTTGGCTCTCAATTTTCCAAAACTTCCAGCGTAAAAATTCTTTTACTTCACTCAGAAACATCAATTCTCTATTTTGAAATAACTAATGCGAGCTAACCTAACCTTCCTAACTCTGCCAAGGAATTTTCCCCGGAGAGTCAATTGGTAATGAATGAATGTTAATTCCGGGCGACGAAAATTCTCCAACAATGGCAATGATTCAAAACAGACATCGCCAACGACTTCCACGCCGCGCTTTCCTCCCGTATCACTTCCAGAATGAATATCATTATCTCCGTTGATTAACGTCGAAGCAGCGGTCGCGCTTTTTAATGGAATTGGATGTTCTGTTGATCACGTGGAGGTACGAAGGCGAATCTTGAAGAATGATAATTACCGCGGGATACGCGAAATGTTATTGCATCGGAAGCTTGGAGCTGTCACTGGGCTTAGACAAAGCGATGTCATGGTTTAAATGAGAAGAATGTAGCAGAATAGCCAAAGTAAGTTTGATTGTGTTCGTTTTGTGATGTACGATGTGTTTCATTATGTTGGTACTTTGTCAGAATTTCATAAATAAGAGCTCCTGAATAGAAGAGACCTGAACTTAAATCTTTGGAAGGGAAGAATTCTGAATTTTATAAATGGAATTCCAAATTTTACAGAATGACAAAATAAGGTTATGAGAACGAAAGCACATTCAATGAAAAGGGTAATTCGGACTTTTAAAAATTACAAGATTGCAATTATGTTTCCAAAATGTCTGAATGAATACATTGTTTGGAGGTCACAGTGACCTCCCGTGAACTTCCTATCGGGTCACCTCTGCTCTTGAAAGAAAGAGTACGCTTCCTTATATTTTGGGATGATGTTTCCTTTCACTCCCGGAAGTCAAAGTGATCTCCCGTGACTTCCTATCGAGTCACCTCTGCTCTTGAACCACCAAGAGTGTGCTTTCAAATATTTTTCGGTGGATGTTTCTTTTACGCCCTAGCTGAGTTTACTTTTGTAGAAAGCATTCTTACAAATTCAGCTTCGATATTACTTAGTTTTCGTCATCTTATGTGTTGGCATGTTTGGAATTTAATAGTGCTTCCGTAATGCAAAGCAAGTAAGACAATGTTTTTAAAGCTTTCAAATCACCGCACGTCAGAATGATGAATATTTAACCCAAAAATTGGTGATTAAAAAAAAACAATCGATAATTAAGGCGGGAACCCTCTTTAAACGAGAGCCTACTTCCAGTAACCGGTGAGTCCTCTCATTGGCAACTATTCCGAAGTGAAGGGGCAGTGATTGATTTTTTCGTAATGAGTTTTTGAGATGTTTGTAGAAAAGCATTTTTGCTTCCATACTAACAATAGGGAAAATGTTGAAATTAAGAAAAATGTCCCAATAGAGTTTTTGTATATTAAGGCAGATTTGAGCATCTCTTTACTTTGATAATCCGCATTCGTTAATCAAAGGAGTCACAATCGCAGTGAATGTCTATTTTTTCCATACTTTTGCTTTTTAGTAGTATATGTTTAGTCAGTTTATGGTAAACTACAGGTTACACTTCACAATTAAATATTTTGGATAATATTTTATGTGGAAAATATTTGCAAAGTACAGTACAAACGTAGTTCATCATTAAAAATAATATCTTAAAATTTTATCACGAGGAAATGATTTGCATAGCATCATAAGGTGTAATTTATCATTTAAAGCTGTATTGTAAAGTTTTAAATCAAGTATCGTACGTATTCTGTAACAATTTTATTTAAAAGATATTGATGGCGGACTATGGAATATTTTTTAGAAAAAAAAATACGCAAACACGTTTAGAATATTTCTTCAATTCATTTCGCAATTTATCAAAAACTAAAACAACATGAAATGATAAAAATGATTTTAATATAAGCCAATCTGTAGTTATTTAAAAAAAAAAAAACATAAAAAAATTGATATTGAAACAAAAATAACAAAACAATGTAAAGATAAACTATCAAGTTAATTAACTTTTACTATACATTCGCAATTGCGATACTTTGAAGAACATTTTCTTGTTCAATACATTATTGAACCAGACATTAACATCCGATAAGCTGCACGTGTTCCAGTTCAACAAATTCTTCATTCTAATAGACCATCAAGTGTTAGACGAGTTAGCTATTATGAGGCGTTCAGACAATACGTTTCCAAACATTAAGTGCCTCATTAACCGCAACACAAGATGCATCAGGCTATTGACGTAGCTGAATGCTTAATGATTGCGTACTCTGAAAAGACCACGCCCCCACATTTCTGTTCCAGAAGTAGCAGTTTGGCATCGTAAGCATCAAATTATATAAGATTCTTGGCTTGTGCATTATGAGATGGTGAGTTGCGTCTATTCTGATATAGATTTTACTTCCTGTCAAATAGTCTAACCAGGAAAGTACTCGACTTAAGTAATAATGAAAAAAGTTAAAAATGGTACCATTCGAAAGAGCATACTGAGACATATCTTTGACCCAAAGATCAAGTGCCCTCGTCCCTTCGTTTTTGAGATAAGGGGTCTTAAAGTCGGCCGAAAATCAGCCAAATTTGAAGACTTGGCAAGAAATTGAAGCTAGCTCCAGATTCTCTCTTCCGCTGCTTGCTCGATATCGCATCATTTCCATGTTTGGTCATTCGCAAAGAAAGTAAAACGTAACGAAAGTAAAAAAAGTAACGTTAACCCTTTACTTGTATGAGCTAAAATAAAGAATGCTGATCAAAACTATGATGTGGAAAGCAGAGAGCTTTATCCAGAGGAGCGAAAACTGTACAAAGAAGTTAAAGTTTTATCTTTTTACGATTGATAACAATACATTTTAGAATTTTAGTTATTTGAAGTTTTTTACTGAACTAAGTTGTATCTGTTAATTATTATAAGTTAAAATATATTGCACGTGTTTCTTAATGAATAATTCGGGATAATTAAATAAGTATGAAAAGCAGCTAATATGAGCTCATGTACAAAACATGAAATAAATAATCTTTGGGGTAGAAATTAAATTGTTATGGATTATGATATCAGTTCTTATTTAAAAAAAAAATCGATACAAGAAGTTTCACTATCTGCCAACTCTTAGCAAAAACATTTATTATTTTTAAATTGAAATCGAGAAAAAATAAATTACAATTTTAAAAAGAAAACGAATTAATAAATGTCAATAGCTGCAAATTATATCCACGTCGGAAATTACATCAATGGTAGAGGGAAATATTTCCATTCTTAAAATATACTAATAGAGTCGGCATTCATTGTAAAAACCCCTGCCCTTCAAACAAATTGGTCACTGTAGCGAAAAGTCTCTGTAACGTAAATGTACACCATATTGCATGTTAAATTCGTACTGTTTAAAAACAATAGAACAACTTTTACTAGTTCTGCTATATGTTCAACAGGTAGGAAAAGACTAACAAAATTGTAAATCAATACAAGTTTTAGCTTACTTTTCTGTAAAAGTAGAAAATAGGTGAAAAAAAAATCATGAAAGAAGGCCTGATGCACTGAAAAAAAAAATGCTCAAAACAATTGAGTCGAAAAAGCACAACTTAGTAAAAATAATTAAATAAACAGAAAATTTTAAAATAGGAAAGTTGGGTTTTGAGCTACGGAAACTGTGTCCCTGTGTCAAATCATGAAAGAAGGCCTGATGCACTGAAAAAAAAAATGCTCAAAACAACTGAGTCGAAAAAGCACAACTTAGTAAAAATAATTAAATAAACAGAAAATTTTAAAATAGGAAAGTTGGGTTTTGAGCTACGGAAACTGTGTCCCTTTCAGATAGTCTACTGGTCAGTTTTTCTGCCCCCCCCCCCGCAATAACTTTTGGGTGCATAGTTCTATTCGATTTTTTTTTAATCGAAAAATCTCAGTGAGGACAATACACTCTCATATTCGACTTTTTGATTTAAATAATATTTCATTCAATTTCGAATTTCCGATTTTTTCCCCTGTCATCACTTATAACTTTTGAAGGAACAAGTTCGATTCGAGCGAACATTTTTTTTTTCGAAATATCTCAGAGAAAACACCTCATTCCTGTTTGATTTTTTTTATTTGAACACATTTTCATTAAATTTTGAGCATTTTTTTTTTTTTTTTTGAAAGACCATTCTTACATACCCAGTGATACAATTGACAAAAATGTTTAGGAGAACTCACTTTGAGTTATAAGGGACCCACCGAAAGAAAAGTGGTTTGAAAAAAAATTTAGATTTGCAATTTTTACAATTAAAAACCCTAAATATACCCCTCCCCATACTACAGAATTGTACGAACACTTAAAAAAATAATTAAAAAAAATACAGGAGGTTCAGTTGTCACCTCCTGTTGACAAAGGCCCCTTAACAAGGGAGACTCCCCTTAAACAAGGGACCTGCTTTAATCGCAAATAGTACGATAAAATTTAATTTTGATGTGTTGTTTAAAATTGTTTTTCCTCTTTAAAAAGCTCTCTGCTTTCCATGTCATAGGCTTTTTGCTTTAATTCGCACAGGTAAAGTAAAAGATTATTGTAAAGCCGTCTTTCAAAAGCTTTGCAGATGACCAAAAATGGGAATCAAGTTTCCCGTTGGACGCAAATAGTGTAATCGCACAGCAGCTTCCAGTTTCATTATAACTCGCTAAAATTGGCGATTTTTCAAAAAAAATTAGCTTGACTTTAAGACCTTATATTTCGATAACGGGGGTGCGAGGGCAAAAACGCGTGCGTCTAGAAACATGTTTCACAATGCTCTTTCGATTGGTACTCATAAAAAAAAAAAAATTCATTATTCCATGATCGCGTACTTTCCATTTAAGAAGCAGTGTGCAAGGAATAATCCATTATTCAGGATTATTCGAGAAGTCTAAATTAACGTTTTGCCTACAGTAATTCTTTCGAATGATTTTTAACTTCAGTTATCAACACCTCGAAGTTGTGTGAATACAGTGGCTGAAAAAAAACGTGACCTTCTATTTCCAAAGTAGCAGCATGTCATGTAAACGTCAAATTATTGTAGTTACTTTCTTATAAATAATGAAATGATATATTGTATCTATAAGATTCTGATAAAGGTTTTACTTCCTTTCGAACATACTAAAAGTAGTTAAGGCATAATCGAATTATTCGATTATTCAGGATTATTCGAAAGTTCAACAAAAACGTTTTGAAGACTATTTCTTTCGAATGATTTCTAAGTTTAAGGATTAACAGCTCAAGGTTGAATAAGCAGAATAACTGAAAAGACCACACCCCTACATTTCTGTTCCAGAAATAGCAGATTGGCTTCGTAAGCATCAACTTATACAAGCTTCTTGGCTCGTGAATTATGAGATGGTGAATTTCATCTATTTTGGATATAGATTTTATTTCCTGCCAAAGTGTCTAAGAAGCGGGTACAGGGCATAATCGAAACATCCGATTATGTAGAATTATTCGAGAAGTCTAAAATAACTGATTGATGATAATAATTCTTTCGATTGGTTTTTTAAGTTTAATGAGCAACAATTCAAAGTTGTACGAGTCAAATGACTGAAAAAAAAAAAAAAAAGAAATTATATAAAACAAAAAAATACACGCTTGTAAATTTTATATTTCCTAAGTAGCAGCTTGGCATCGTAAGCATCAAATTATATAAGCTACTTGTTTGTGAATTGTGAGATGGTGAATTGCATCTATTCTGATATAGATTTTACTTCTTTTCAAAGACATTAAGAAACAGTGCACAGGGCATAATCGAAACATTCGATTATTCAGGAGAATTTGAAAGCTCTAAAATGACTTGTTGATGAGAGGTGATTCCTCCGAATGATTTCTGAGTTAAATGATCAATAATTCGAAGTAGTATGAGTCGAATCACCGGAAAAAAAGACACGCCCTTCTATTTCCGAAGTAGCAACTTGTCATTGTAAGAATCAAATTATTCTAGTTACTTTCTCGTAGTTTAACAAATGGTGAATTGTATCTGTTAGATTTTGATATAGATTTTACTTCCTTTCAAATAGACTAAGAAGGCAGTTGGGCATAATCGAATCATTCGATTATTCAGGATTACTCGAAAGTTCAACAATAAAGTTTTTATGCCATGTAACTCTTCTGAACAACTTCAAAGTTGAATGATCAACAACTGAAGATTGAATGAGTAGAATGACTGAAAAAAAACCATGCCATGAAGTTTTTATTTCCTAAGTAGCTGCTTGTCATCGTAATCATCCAATTATTCTACCTACTTGCTTGTAAATTATGAAATGGCGAATTGTATCCGTTATACTCTTATTTTATCATAATCCTTAGTGGACAGAGCACTGATCTCTAGATTTGAAGTTTCTGACCTGTCTATCTTGTTAGTTCTTGGGATGACTTCAGATTAGGCTATCCTGTTAAAAAAATTGATTCGCTTATCCTGTTTGGTCTTAAGAGTACTTCTGTTTGGAGAATTCAAATCAAATCCATTTGTGCTTTGAGGAAGTGCGTGACATATCATCAGGAGCAACCAGAATCACTAGAAACATTCTGGATGGAAAACGGTGTACAAGCTCGACAAGTAGTTATATTATTGACGTTGACTGTTCAGTTTTTATGCAAGAATATATTATCCTTGAAGAATTTATTAAACATATTTTAGAATCGAAAACACTCTTTAGTGTACTAGAATATTAACTTTCAATGTAGTCTACAGCTTTCATTTTCTTTTAAAACAATATTAGTGCTTGATTATCTTCCTCAACTTAAAATAAACTTGCTAGAATACACATAAGAATGATTTTCCTGGGAGACTTCTAGTTTAATTTAAGATTAGTTGGCTAATCTACATTCATTTAATTAAAACTGTAAACATATACACACTGTGTCATAATGTACTTTTAACGTTAAGCAAAACCCATCATTTCAGAAACATAATTTCAAATTCTTCAAACATGGAGAACGTAACGAAATTTCATAAAGGAGACATATTAAGACTAAGAGAGACATATTACCTAACATTTCTTTCTGTGCGTCAAGAGAATCATAATTCACGACGCACCAGAATGTGTCAAAGAAGATAGCATTAGAGCCGTCACTGTCTTCGCTAATGAAAATTCTCGAGCAACAAACCATTCTCTTCCCTTTGTTTGATCTCCTGCCGCAACTGTACACACAAGAAGGAAGGGCGGCCTGTTTAACAGTCTCTTCACAGTCAGTGCTAGAGTCAATAGCACATGACGGCGGCCATTGTCAGGGCGGAAGGAAATTTCTTGTTCGTCTAAGAAAAGGAGCGGAGAAACGCTCAATCCGTTCGTTCTCTTTAGGAGAAAGACTCGAACACTTTACCGAGGGAGGAATTAGTAGTAAATGAAGCTATTTACTGCTTGATAAATTCCGAAAAAAATATTTGAAGTTCATACACATGCAGGAGCGCCCCGAACTTAAATTTTTGGGAAGGCAGAAGTTTTAAAATTTGTCGAAAGTAGCTCCAATTTTTGCCGAATGATAAAATAATGGGGAATTTAAACATCTAATGAAAATAGACATTAGGGCGTTTAAAAATTGCAGATATGTCCCAAAATTTGCCGAATGAGAAAATTTTGGTAGGTCACGGCGATCACAATGACCTTGTGTCGCTTTTGATTTTCTTCCAATTCGAATTTTTGCAAGAATAAATAATCTAAATTCATTGTGGGATATCAAACCACGTTGAACTCCTGCATTTAAACCGGAAAAGAAAATGTTGATTTTAGCAAGGTAATTTAGCATGAATAATGTTTCGTAAAGGTGCTTTTTTTGTTGTTACTCCCTTGATACTTCATAAAACTACGGAAGTAAGGCATGGTTTAATTTTCTTTTAGCTCGGCAAGAAATAATTCACTTTGTGCCAGTTTTTCGAAAAATTAAAGTTAAAATAATCGAACTATTGAATAACTGTTGTCAAGCCCGAACGTTTCGCGTGGGTCAGCTAGTATAGTACTAACATTGAAGCTGAAATTCCTGCACATGATATCAAAGGAAGCAAGAGTTTAAAACCGGACTTCTCCAGCGATGACGAAACGCAGAAAGTTCGATTGTTTTAACACACGCTTTCATCTGGCAGTTACAACCCTGTAAAGCGCTCTTTGCAGTTTGATTCCTTCTTTAGAAAAAAGCCAACTTTAAGTATCTTCCCTTATTTTTCGTTCAAATGGAAAAGTTATGACGGACTAATAAATGCAATACACAGTTTTGACTGGTGATTTGAATTCATTTATGTATAAAAATGCAAAACTGAATATTAAGTACAGTGGACACCGGTTAATTGAATCAGTGGTTAGTTGAACCAACCGCTTTAAGGAATCAAATCCTCAAAAACCGAACTAAATCCAGCTTTATTGAAATAGAAGCTTTATTTAATTTGCCGATTTTTTTAAATAAAATTGCTTGGAACAAAAACGATTCATATAGGGGATGGCCACTGTAGTACAAATGTTTGACCCTGATATTCGAATGTTGATTATGAATTCAAATAACT
>JAXGGA010021142.1:0-17105 GCA_038373865.1 Uloborus plumipes | reverse complement strand
CATTGATTTAAATCACTTTTTATTTTAATCCTTAAAAAATTCTCTTAGACAATCCCAATTTCATTATTTTTACCATTTTCTTTTAGAGCTTTGATTTCCATCTAATAAATAGAAAAGTAATCCTACTCATCCCCCCTTCACAGGTACTGGAAGGTTGCAGTTCAAATAATATGTATGCACAAATAGTGCTATTTGTTGTCTAATATGTGAAATAAAGAAAATACATACAGGGGCAGGGCAGGTGTTGCAAAGAGTGAATTAAGGGGGAGGGATATGATAGGATGTGTGTGATATACTTTCAGTGAAAAGAAAAAACAAAAACAACGAAACAGAAGATGAATTTTCTATGCCTTGTATTAGCAACTGGGGGGGGGGGGGGGGGCAGTCTTTATTAGTGGCTGAAATGGAACATATTCCAGCTTTACAAAACAAAAGCAAACTAAAGAGGGGGGGGGGCTGAATGAAGTGAGGATTGAGTTGAGCTTCCTGCCCCATTTGATCATTTGATTTTTATCCTAGCTAGTAGACAGGATTATTTTCAGATTAGCTCCTAACATTTTTTTCTGGGTTTCTTTCTAGTGAAGCTTTACTTCAAAGGTGTTTTTGTATTTTTAAAAACTTAAAGGTAAGTTGTTCATAAATAAAAATTAATTAATAACTGAAGTTTCTAATTTTTTTTAAAAAAATCAAAAAAAATCCGATTTAAATCAAAAAAATCTGATTTAAATCAAAAAAATCCGATTTTTTTGATTTTTTTAAAAAAATCGTTGATTTTTTTACACCCTGTGGAGCATTGATGTTTTTTGGTTGATGCATCAATACCATTGATGTCTTAATTTCTTAACATCTATGTTTCGTCTTCGATGTCGCACCCCTAGTGGGTACTGCATACCACAGGAATAGTTATTTCTACAGTCCGGTTCCCTTAAATAGTTAAAGAATATTTTATGATAGTAGTGTGACATAGGCATGAATAAAGCAGTGAGTAACCGCTCCTAAGCAAGGATTTTTGCCTCCAACTCGACTACTTTCATATTCCATGCTGATGAGAGCACAATAAGCTCGCAACAGCTGTCCATGGATCGTCAAAATTAAGAACAGAGCGCTCTTCAGGGCCCTATCCCGGTTAAACCACTAAGCTGGTAGGTACGGGGGACCCTGGAGGGTGAAATGAAATGAAATGTCCATGGATCGAAATAGCCGAGTTAGCGGTGTATTGCATGTTTCTGCCTTAGCCCTTGCTTAGGGGCGGTTACTCACTGCTTTATACCTTGAGCTCTGCCTAAAAAATTTACGAGTTGTACCGTACCAAGTGCGGTCGCTCGCTGGTATTCTAATTTCACATTAGCTACCAGTTTTTTTGGCTCTCTTTGCTTTATAAGAGGATTTTTGCCTCCAACTCGACTACTTTCGTATTCCATGCTGATGAGAGCATAATAAGCTCGAAACAGCTGTCCATGGATCGAAATAGCAGAGTTGGCGGTGTATTGCATAGGCATGAATGTTGATATTTTGAAAACATTAATGCGGATATTTTCAAAACATAACCGTCAATGTTTTTCAATGGAAATGTTTTGTATTTCCTCGAAAAAGTTTGGTAAATGTATGGGATTATGACACTTTTTGCTGTATTAATTTCATTGGAAATAGTTTTCTATGGTTATTATCAATTTTTTAGCCCTCCGTGTTTTTTAAATATCACATTTGCTTTTAGTTTTATTTCTTTTTGATGAGGTTTCATGCTTTAGGAAAAAAGTTTTAAAAAATAAGCGATAGTTGTATTTATTGAAATATTTACATTGAAAATCAATAGTTAGTTGCAGTATCAATTTTGTTAAAAATAGTTTTCTGTGATTATTATTAATGTTTTTTGCTCCATGTTTTTCAAACCTCACTTTCAGCTTTGGCTGTTTTTTTTTTTTCTATTGATGATGTTTTATAAAACAGCAAAAAAAGTTATAAAAATGTGATAAAATGTTACATTGTTAATCAATTGGGAAAAATTCTCTTAAATCTCATTAGAAATTTTTTTACAGTTACCATCAGTGTTAGCTGTCGATGTTTTTTCTATGTCTATCTTATACATTTTAGCAAAATGTTCAAAAATATTCGACGAAGAAGCTTCATTATAAACCAGTAGTTGCAGTTCTATCTCATTGGAAAAAAACTCCTTTTTTCTGCTAAGAATTTTAACAGTATAACTGGTAAAAATAATAAAGGAATCAATTAAAATGTATTTATAAAGTCAGTTTTATTTAAAATTTTGTACATTACACTTTTTAGATACAATGAAAGCTCTCACAGAAATACTTGACAATGTATAGAATGCAGAAGATAGATTACCTTCACATCACAAATACTCAGACCTAATTCAGCACATTAGTCTATTTCAGGTAATGGACATTTTTCCCCCTTCAATCGCAATCTTTTATTGGGTGTACATATTTCAGCTGTAAACTTACAATTGTAGTTACATGTTTGATCAACAGGGTGCAAAAATATTTTCAGATATATTGCAAACCATCCAATATTTTTATATATATGTGCGATATTTTCAATCAATGCAAACTGAAGTCTTTAAATAGTAGATGCATCCACAAATCACTGTGGTTTATTTTCTTACACCAAAATATATAGACCTACAATTAATGTTTAGTAAAAATATTAAACATTAATTGTAGGTCTATGACTAGGCAGTTTTAATTTGTATTAAAATTGTTACGCTGCTAATATTTTTACGTATAACATAAAGAAGGAATATTACACTAACATTATATTATACAGTAGTGGATGAATTTATAAATTCGAAATTTTTTAGGTTTGTTTTGTTTATAACTCAACTTTATTTCACTTTGATAAAGATGAATAGTTGAAAAAATAGTTCTAAAAGTAGTACAACTCGTCAACTAAATTTTACAAACAATGAGAAATTAAAAAATTTGCAATTTTAATGTCATTACATAATTTTATCATTACTTTGAAACCTGGACAAAAGTATAAACTCAAAGATAAATTCCGGAATTATGATAAAGTTTTGTTCTACTATGATAATTTAAAGGCACAGGATGAATAAATGTTGTACTGTAATATGAAATTGAAAATATGAAAACAAATTTGCAAAATTTAAACAACCCAAACTCTGGATTTGAGGTAGTTGACTGCACGTTTTAGGCATTAAAATCATCGACTTAATGCAAAGTTGAATGAACTATTTGCAACGTTTAAAAGCCCAAGTAAGTATGATTAAAAAGGCAAACATCTTTCGAAGGCAATAGGCATCCTCGTCCCCTTTCACATAAGTGGAACTAAGATATGATTGGGATAGTTTAAATCTAATCTGTATCCAATTGAAACTCTCCTAATTCAGTGTTCATTATTCCTCTTATGAGCTAGGCACTGACGAAGGTAACTATTGCCTTCGATACATTTTTGCCTCTTTAATCATACTTATTTGCGTTCTTAACCCATTAATGCCTAGAGTCCCTTTTTAGGGACGGTCCAAAAAGTGTGTCTGAATTTTCCAAAAAATAACATTTCAACCAAATAATAGCGTTAAATTATTACTTTGGGTATTGTTCCAATTCATTATTAACAGATTGCAGCACATAACCATTGTAGAGTGTGTTCTGTAGCCGTTTTATTATGATCTTTATCAAGAATTACATCGTTCACAATCTCAAGAACAAAAAGCTAAGTTTTTATAATTATTCCCAGCTTCTCAGTTTATGTTAATTGCTGCTTTTATTTCTTCTTATAAAATGTCTTTTTAGATATTATATCGTAGGCAGAAAAAATTTTCAGTAAAAAAAGTATGCACCCTCTCAGGGCCGGTCTTAGGCCGATTTTGCCCAATCGGCAACTCTAACAAGGTGCCCCGCGTCAACAAATTATTTTTGCCTTTAGGTAAATGAGAAAAAAGAACTATATCAAAATAAGAAGCTAATTAGCAATATTTACCTGGTGTTTAATCCACTTGAAAGTATGGTGCTATGTTTAGTTTAATTTATGATGTAGGAGCAAGGGGCCCCGCGCCGACAAATTATTTTCGCCTTTAGGTAAATGTTAAAAAAAACTATATCAAAATAAAAAGCTATTTGGCAATATTTAACTGATGTTTAATCTGTCTGAAAGTATGGTGCTACGTTTAGTTCAATTTATGGTGTAGGAGCAAGGGGCCCCGCGCCGACAAATTATTTTTGCCTTTAGGTAAATGTTAAAAAAAAACTATATCAAAATAAGAAGCTAATTGGCAATATTTACCTGGTGTTTAATCCGTTTGAAAGTATGGTGCTACGTTTAGTTCAATTTATGATGTAGGAGCAAGGGCGGACAAATTATTTTCGCGATAGGTAAATGTTTAAAAAAACTATATCAAAATAAAAAGCTTTTTGGCAATATTTACCTGGTGTTTAATCTGTCTGAAAGTATAGTGCTACGTTTAGTTCAATTTATGATGTAGGAGAAAGGGGCCCCGCGCCAACAAATAATTTTTGCCTTTAGGTAAATGTTAAAAAAAAAACTATATCAAAATAAAAAGCTATTTGGCAATATTTAACTGATGTTTAATCTGTTCGAAAGTATTTTGTTCAATTTATGTTGTTAGAGAACTTTCTGAAACTTTTGACATCTCTATTATTCTATTCAAGTTATCACATACATTCCCAAAACTACTACTGTCAGATAAATTATTAGAAAAATTTAAACATCTGTCGATTTGAACATGTTAAATCCAGGGTCGTACCTACAACAACTTATACTCTATTGTCAAAAAGAGAAAAAAGGAAAAAAAAACCATAATCGGCCTGCCTCAACATCAAAATTCTAAAAGATTATCGTCACTTAACATTATGGCTATAGGGGCCCTTTGCAGGGCCTTATTGAACTGGGGTCTCCCATTTAAGGGGCAATTAAGGTATTTACTTATTCATTTGGAGGCAGGCTTTTTTTAATTCATCAACAATGAAATATTCTCCAAGAAAACACTACCGATGTTTACAGTTGCCAGTATGAAACACAAAATATCAGTTGTACAAGCACTTAAATTAAGGGCAACATCGCCGTGCCCCTTGCATGAACTGCATAGTCAATCTTGCTAGACTGCACCTCGCTAATATAGATATGTTATCTCCCAACAATTCCCCAAAACCACAGGCGCAGCTTCACATAAACCCCCAGTCAGACTCACACGCAGCCATCATACGTACACTGAGCCGGCTACCACCACCCAACATCAGTGACACCGCGCCCCCCCCCCACACATCCCCCCCCCACTTCCTCCATCACCCGACACCCAACCTCCAAACCCCCCCCCACATACCCACCACCCCACCACCCCCCCCACACTCAACCTCAAAGACTAACACCTACCCCTGAGCTCCTTTTGACCTTAAAAAAGGTCCCCCCCCAACCCCACACGTACCACGCCCCCCCCCCCCCTCAACCCCCCCGGCCCCCCCCGACACCGTTATATCCATAAGAAAAGAGAAGTCTTCAGGGTACCAAAACCCGCCTTTCCCGCATAGTAGAGGTGGATGGCAATTTTTAATCTTTTCATGAGCGGTCGTCTAACGACAACGGGACCAAGGTCGCCTCGATCCACCTCACGTAAGCCCCCCACAGATATCTCCCTCAGCGCGCTCGGCACCCCCCACCCGCGCCGAATAGCTAAATTTCGTCTTCACACCACTCATATTTTGCAATAAATTTCCGTCTCACTCGAAAAATTTCTGCTCACTAACGACTTCGATTACCATTTAGACTTGCTAACAACGAGCGTCAGTAAATGCCTAAAATGTTGTTGTTTAGGAATGTTATGTTATACTTAGATATCAGATGTAGAAGACTCCAATTGAGATCTGAACTCGTCTCTACTCCTCAACATCTCGCCTAACAAAACATTAACGCACTGAATGAGAATCCACACACTTGCGTGCCCTGGCACTCACTCCTAAGCTCCTCCCCCACGCGCGACCGCACGTCCCGACCCATAACGCGACCCCGCGATCGCTGGCCCTCACTGCAAAAGGGGCAGGTCTAATACTAAAGGGGCTGATTCCGCGGGATGATGTGTCTTTTTTGAGGGAACAACATCAGCCTACAGTTAAGGGGTGGCTACAAACCAGAATTTGTATGTCGTAACATGGACTAAACCGCGTTGCTTCTCGAGTTCACGTACAACTTAATCACAACCCGTTCCCAAGGATAACACCTAATTTCCAAGTTCATGAGCTTCACCTCATTGAACCGCTTAGGAGAGTCGATCCTTGTACCTTTCATTGTCCGATTTTTTTTCATGACATTTTCAGATTTTCAATATATTTTCTATTCACAAATTTATAGTCTTCAATGATTGTATTTCCCCAGTATATCCAGTAGTACGTAGAGGAAAATAATTTCTGGAAAAAATGTAACTATCTGTTTTTGCATTAAGTACGTCCGATGGAATCTTAAGTTTAAATAATTACCCCTCAAATGCTTAACTCAGTTACGCTTTGTGAAATTGTTTAAAAAAAATAAATAAAATAAAGGTATTTTATTTTATTTATTAATATTTTAGTGAGTATCTCTAAGTGATTGGTTAGAATTGCTTATATTTTTAATAAGATCGATGTTCGACTTATGCGTTTTGTTTCGAGGAAGAAGGGGGGGGGGGGTAGATTGATAAGCGTTCAGTCAGCGTCTTAAAGGGGGCGATGCGTGGGCGTGAGCTAAAATAGTTGTGAGAAACACGTGCGCTATGCCCAAAACGGCAACCAGAGCCGATGTGAGGGCCCACATAATACATGAAATGCTGGTTTGATGAATTTTATCTTTAAATATTCTTTAGTACTGCAAGAGAAGTAAAAACATGCTGCTTGTGTTAAAAACTAAGCGAATTTAAGACACAACATACATAATGAGAGTGGGTGTGTGGGGGGGGGGGGAAAATCTTAATATCTTTTTTCAAAACAGAAAGACACGAACACTTGAATTTGCAACCGATTTAAATTAGTGCGTCAAACTTCATTGTGTAGCTCCTTACTCCCCTTTCTTTCACCCACCCCCCTTTTTTTTCTACCTTCGTCGAAAAAAAAAGGGGGGGGGTGAACAGAAAGGGGCAAGCAAGGGCACACAATGAATTTGACCACTAACTTTATATCGAGTTGCATCCACAATTCATGTCGCTTCGTGCATTTTCTTATTTGAAAAAAATTAGGATTTATCCACACCTCCAACATCTATTTGTTTTTGTTCTTAAAATCGGCTATAGTTTTAACCAAAGAGCATTTTAATTACTTACTCTTCAGATAATCAAAGAATATTTTAAGAAAAATCATCACTCAGCATTCATGTAATTTGTGGGCCTAATTCTCTGGCTGCCAAGGTTGCTCGTTTTGGTTAAGAGCAGTGATTTCACCAACTTATTTTGAGCTCATCGACACCCCTTTATGACGCTGACTGACAATGTATCGCTCCCCCCCCCTCCTCTTTTTCTTTTCTCTCGACAAAAAACATATAGTAAGTAAACCTCGATCGTACTATAAACTCTATAAGCAATTCGTCACCAAATCATCTTTTACAACTAAAAATTATTAATAATAATAAAATAACAACTATACCTTTAACTTTTTTTCCTTTATTTCGCTCAAAGCGAACTGATAAGCATATTGATGGGTAATATTTAACTAAGATCATCGCGTACTTTCAAAAACAGAAGTATACGACACTTGAATTTTAAACCAATATAAATTAGTGGTCAATTCATTGTATGCCCTTCTCCCCTTTCTTTCACCCCCCCCCCTTTTTTTTTCTACCTCGTCTGAAAATAAGAACGTGTTCAAAATATTACTTCTCCGAAGTCTTCTCCCGTAAAAAATATTAAGGGAGTATCTAAAATTTCATTTGATGGGTTTCAGTTTTTAAAAATTTTTCAGGGAAAATTTTTCAAATACCTAAAAACGTCGAAAATCATTTACAATTGCGTTTTTGGAACTTTATCTAACTTATTTTAAACTAACTTCAATGCCCTTAACGCTACTAAATACAATCTTACACTCACGCACTGAAACGGTTATATAAGTAGTCTTTTCATCATCAGTGGCGCGCCTACGGGGTAGCTAAGGGGCCTAGGGAGCTAAGGGGCAGAAGACAAACCCACTGGACAAAACCAGGGAAATCCTAAAATTGCCATTTTGCACTTTTAATTTTCTGCTAGAGAGCACCCAATCCCCAACTTTCTGTTTAATGCCGCTAGAGATAATTTTGAAATATTTTCAAGGAAAATTTCTGGACGTGGGACTAACTTTTGGCCAAGTTATAAGAAAAGGAACGGGTACCCGTTTCTTCTTCCATAACTTGGCCAAAAGTAGCTTAAAATTAGTTTTTGAGGCAACAATTTTAAAGCATTTCTAGTAAGAAACCTCCATCTAATATCAAGGTCCTCTAAGAGAACATCTAAAACTACGTTTTCAGGACTATAATTTCCAAAATTTTCGGGGAAGAGACCTCAAAGAAATGGGGAAGTTGGAGTTTTTTTTTTCAAAGGTCCACCCCCCCCCCCCTTAAAAATATTCTCTAGTTTGGGTCGCTGCCTAAAATGTCTTCAAATATCATTTTAAAATATATAGTTAGAAAGGAGAGTCTGAATTTCTCCCCCATTCCTCTGACATTACCATTATTGTTTAGAATCACATTTCAAAAATTCAACGAGGAAAAATGAGAGCGCTCCACCCTGCCATCCTCTAAATTATTATTCTAAGCTTGGTCCCATTAGCCCTCTCCAAAATTTAAGCATATATACCCCACTATTTGCCTGCACTAGTTCCATTTAGTTCTTGGGAATATAACCAAAAATTTTTCGGATATATGAAATGAAACGGTTATATAAGTCTTTTCATCCTCAACGAAAGGGTCAGGGAAGGTGCATAAAATAGAACGAAAGGTTAGTCTGTAATGGCTTGTTTTAGCAAACTATTGATTTATTATTTTTATTTTTTTTCTTGTAAAAAAATAGCGAAGCAAAAAGTTGTTATTTTAAAAAGAGTTATATTCATTTGAGCCTCAAACTAAATGTAATCATTTTGCAAAGGGGGGCCCCGCCAGAGTTCTCCAATCGGGCCCCGCATTTGCTAAGGCCGGCCCTGCACCCTCTGGTGCCTATCCTCCCTCTTTAAGAACGATTTTTCTTTTATTAATAAAAAAATTATTTTTTTACATGATATTTTTTAAATTATTTTTTCTGTCCATTAAGCACTATTTGTAACCAGCATACAAAACATCTTTGGAAAACAAAATGTCAGACATTAATGGGTTAAACATTGAAAATAGTTTTATTTATTAAAAACCCTATCGAATGTCTAAAATTCATTAGACCCTTAATGGACATTACGAAGTGAAGTTGAAGACAATGGATGAATTTCTGGATTTAGGTCAACTTTGCACTTGATATGAAAACCCAGGTATAGTGGTTTTTGACTGCATAGGCCCTACTACATTTCTAGATCCTAGACTTGGGTTCATATCTAGTATGAATTAACCATTTTTTTTATACAGAAGCCATCAGTTTCGACATACAAGAGGACTGCGTACTCTGGGCCTTGCCTCCCGACAAGCACACAACAGATTTACGCCACAGAGAGGTTGAAATAACAACCATTGGCATTGTGGGACTTAAACCCACGACCTTTTGCTTGCGAGGAGAAGACTACCTCTAGGCCACCGAGGCCCCTGCGAATTAACCCAAATCCAGAATTTCATCCAAATCGGCGATTCTCAAAGTCCTGCTGTTGGGCAATTAGCTTTTGTTGATTATACTGCCGTGCTAAGCGCAAAAGTGGTATCTACAGTCGAGCTCAAACTGAGATATCACCCTTTAAAGTTTTGCGCCACCATGTATTTGAATCAGATGAAACTTTTTCAGAATTTTGTAAAAAAATTTTCCCGTTCTCAAATGACCATATAATTTTGTGTTTCGGTAAAATACATCACAGAGAGCCACCTGGTGGCGATAACTCAATTTTGTTAAAAAGTGCAGATACGACTTTTGTGCTTAGCACGGCAGTATAAGTTTGTACAGTTATCACATGCTTCTGGTGTAAATAAATTGTTCGACACAATACAAAAAAATGTTTATATTCTGTTATAAAGTCTCACTCAAGTAAAATTTATTTCTCTCAGGATGCTTTTCAACTGAAGCATTCAAGTTCTGCATAAACTTAATCTTCTCTAATAATAAGCACTTCCTGAGTTCATGCTCTTCTTTTTCAAATTTTAGTTTTTCTTTATAATAGTCCTCTTGGGCTGTACAAGTTTCCACGGCACTAAAAGTTCTAGCTGTGGCCATTGGCTCTTTTCTTCTCCACACAGACTGTTTGTAAAAACCACACCTTTTCGGAGGCATTGAAGTTGATTTATTAGTCAATTGTGGCTCTTCTGGAGGAGTCAGAATTATTGATCCATCTGTTGCTAGTGTCGGTTTTATGTCGATGTCCGCTTGGTCGCTGGTTGGCTGAAAAACAAATAAAATATTAACTCGGTTGGTTGGTTGCATTCGGTTTTTTGGCACAAGAGCCTTTATAGGCTACGCTGCGCCAAACAATAGTTCTGTGTTAAATTAATAACAAATCTGAAATTTAAAGTACAATACACATTTTTTTTTAAATTTAAAAACGTTTTAAAACAGACATTTTGTTTTGTAGTTAAAATTTTAAACTAATCAAGTGAAAAAAATAACTGTTTCAAAATTTTTGGTAAAACCAGAAACAAAACAGACCCGAAACAAACAAGGCTAAAGTAAAATCACTAAATTAGAGACATAAAAGAAATGGGAATGAAACAGGATGCGGTGTTTCCAAGTAATTCCGTCAAAGATTGATAAAAAATTGTTAAAATATTTAAAACGTTGATTAAAACTTGGGCACTTACATAAAATATGCGACACTGTCTGGTTTACATTACATCTAAGACATATAGGTGTAGGTGGCAAAGAAAATTGAACTTGAAGGGGGGGGGGGGGAGAATATAAGTTTGAGTAAAATTTGCAGTTTTGATTTGATATGATTGAAACAAAGTTATTTAATACTTATAAATAGAGTTGCAAACCACTATGAAAAAATCATAGTTTCTACGAACTGCAGCCTGGGGGCCGTGGTAGCCCGATCGGCAAGGTGTCAGACTGGTGACCGGAGGGTCCCGGGTTCGATCAAAGATCCACCGTCTTCATTAATGGTGGCTAGGGGACGTTAAAAATGTCGTGGTCACACAGTCCTCCAAGTGAAACGATACTTCTGAGGGTGCTGGGTTAAGGGTTTGCTCGGCCCTTGGTCCTGTTCGAAAAAGAACAGAGCGCTCTTCAGGACCCTATCCCGGTTAAACCACGAGTTGTGGTAGGTACGGGGGACCCTGGACTGTGTGAAGTAGGAGATAATGAACTACAGCCTGGAACTAAGATGCTACAAAAATTTTCATTTTCCTTTATAATTCCAATAAACATTTCCATCATTACAAATAATCTATATCATAAAAAATTTGGAGCAATATTATCGAAATATTTAAAAAAGGGAAAAAATAATTTATCGCAAAAATTATTTTAAAAAAAAAACTTATTTTTCCGAAATAATTTTTTTCTTGTCCCATTGTAAATTTAAAGGTAAATAATTCATCTGTTACACAGTCGAATCTCGTTAAAACAAACCCCAAGCAGGGACGTCACTTCAAGTTTTTCCAGGGGGGGGGGGGGGCAAAGGGTCCAAACACAATGCAATTTCATCGGAAAACATAAAAAACCACGCCCACTTGTATGTAAATACATTGATTTTTCAAAGTCAGGGGGGGGGGATTGACCCCCCTGCCCCCCTAAGTGACGGGCCTGACCCCAAGCGACCTTTAAACCAATTCACTTTAACCATAGTTTGTGTTATCGCCAGTAAACAACACACAGTAAACGATAGGAAGGGGATTGGAAATGTAGTCCGTCTTGGCAGTAATTAGTTTTAACAGCTGTTGAATTTACGAGGTTCTACTATATTTGAAAAACTGTGTTAGGAATTTGAATTTTCAAAAGTTGGAAGCTCTGCCTATAAAGAATAAAAAGAATTCAAACCAATATAATTGTCATACAAATATATTGCTTCTCTAATTCAATACTGAACCATGTCAAAATTTGTTGTTTTGAGAATAAATGCATTTCAACATTTTCCCTATGTAGTAATATAGAAAGCATGCAAAAAAAAAAAAAAAATAAATAAATAAAAAAAAAATAAATTACTGCTTACTAGAGTCAACAAATCGGGGTTCAACACATATCTCACTATAGAAATAGATAAAACCTGAATTACTACATTTATATGTGTATAGGAATTTCAAAAACTTTTGTTTAAGATGTCTTGGTATTGAAGAATAGTAGGGATGTATTAACTATGATTGCTGGGTGCACGGTTATAAACGAATTACAACGGTACACCAATTTTAAGTTTTCAGTTGGGGCAGTGATAAAAATCGTACAAAGAAGGAAAATGTAAATTTGTGGGGTGGGCAGGTTTTATTTATTTTTTATAACTGGACCTCACCTTTAATAGTTATTCATATTCTAGATAAATTTACTTAAAAATCAACGTCATATTTGTTACAGCTACTCATTTACTGTTTTCTTGTTTTTATACTTGTAATATGTAACGTTTTAAATTGTTTGTTTTTAGGCTCAATTTCATTGTTGTACAATTTTATTTCAAGAAATTTATTTTCAACTTGTGAAGGCTTTGCCTCAGTATCAAAGTAAATTAAAGAACAAATTTTAGTTTATTATTTATGGACTCATTTAAAATTGGCAGCTTATTCAAAATTTATCGTCATTGCTTTTAATTTCGAGTTGCTTGATAACTGTTTGTTTATTGACAAATATTTAGTTACACATGCAGCGCAAGACTCCAAAAGTCTAATGTCTGAAAAATATATATATTTTTTTTTTGTTTAAAAAATTCACATATTGCCACAAAAAGATACGCATTTGTGAAAACACTGGGATTGGTCATACTTACTTTTGCATTTGCACACCCTTCATATTATAATTATTTTTAATTTGTGTTAAAATGGTTCAGAAATGGAAATTTATACCTTTTAAAAACAGATTGAAATTACAAATATGACATAATTACCTCAGTTAACTCAGTTATAACTTCAGCAGCTGTCTCTTTTGATCCTGGGGGAGAGAAAAAAAGTATACGAATAGGTGCTATGAAAATAAATTCAATTTACTTTTAAAGTTATCATTAAAGGCTTAACTACATATTAAATTTTGCTGCAAAGAGATGGTACAAATTTTGAACATTCCCATATTTGGTGAAGAATAAAGTCTTAATTCATCAGCTTGAAATACCTGGAATCACACATGAAACAAATTTTCATATTGAAGAAACATACCGTAAATATTTCCATGGATTTACCAAATAAAACAAAAAGGAAATCTGATACATGACCAAGAAAGCATATATTTAAACGAAACAGATATACTGTCGTCACCGCTTAATCGGATAATGGATAAACGAATACCCCGCTTATACGAATACAGCATCCCGGAACCGAATATTCCCCATGCCATAGACGCTATGTTAAAGATCCCCGCTGAAACAATGCCCCGTTTAATCGAATTATATTTTTTGGAACCAAGAGTATTCGTTTAAGCGGGGCCGACATTACAAAAGCAAAAAATTCGTCAACAGATACTTGCTTAGTGCATGAGCGGAAAAATTTTTGTCCGCTAAAAGCCTGCAGTATGAAGAGACAGCACCGTGGTAGCCTGATCGGTAAGGCGTCGGACTCGTGTTTGGAGCGACGCGGGTTCGATCTCAGCCGATCGAAGATCCACTGTCTTGATTCATGGTGGCTAGGGGACGTTAAAAATGTTGTGGTCACAAAGTCCTCCAAGTGAAACGATACCTCTGGGGGTGCTGGGCCAAGGTGTTTGCTCCACCCTTGGTCTGGTTCAAAAAGAACATAGCCCTCTTCAGGGCCCTATCCCAGTTAAACCACGAGTTGTGGTAGGTACGGAGGACCCTGGAGTGTGTGAAGTATGAAGAGACAACAACATCTTTCGATGAGTATATATCTAGACTTGTTGATACTTCTTCATTCATTAAGGAAATAACAGATCACCTATGTTAAAAACATGTGGTGGTGAAACATAAATAAAAGGAGGTCTTAATAATTGAATTATCTTTAAAGTTTGAAGTCTTATGCTGCATTTGTGAACAGTTGTCAACGTTCACAAGTTGTCCGATGATTGAGAAGCAAAAAAATGTAGCAGAAATAAACTGATGAGTAGTGTATGCTATGCATTGCATTGGTCAAGGGTACACAGGACTCTCAACATTCTGCTCTATAATGGATTTACCTCGTCCAATGTCTCGTAAATCCAACGATTTAGTTCTAAATCGAATACACATTGCGTCGAGCACTGCAGCTGATACACTAGGTGGCCAAAAGTATCCGGACACTTTCAAAAATTCACATTTTTACATATAGCTCGAGAAATAAGTGATCAATTGTTCTTTAACTTTAGTCATACAAAATATAGGCTTCACCGAACATTTCCAAGTTGAAATTGAATTACCCTTGCATTTGGGGGACGACAAGAAGGGGGTTAAAAGAAAAACCGCTTTTTGACCATAACTCATCGAAAATAGCTCGGAATAAGCTATCAATTTCAGTAATTAATTAGCATACTATGTATAATTACTGTACAAATTTTTATGAACGTATCACTCTTACTTCTGAAGATATGAAACATTTTTGAAAAAACGGCAATTTTATTTGAAGGTTTTTTGCTCATAACACGCTGAGTTTTTGATCAAACCTTATCACAACTTCAGGAAAGATGACAAAATACAAGAGAAAGAACATACTAAAACGGTAAATAAAAATATTAAAAATTCGATGAGATATGAACTTTAAAAGGAAATAATTTTTCACGGCGCATGCGCGAACGACAGAAATTTATAACTACAAAAATATTGTAGCCTGATTTATACTGCATCTTATAAAGAAAGTTCCAGTTGAATATCATGAAAAATGAAAAAGATATCAGCGATCTAGTGAGCTGTATTTCATTCATTCGCTGACACTACATAAATAGTGAGGGTCTGTCCACAAAGAGCTATTTTTAAATTAAAGGTTATTGCGTCGTCGTTCAAAACCAACGTTTCAGAGGGTGTCCGGATACTTTTGGAAACCTACGTATAAGGTCTTTTTGGCCGAACAGACGAAATGTGACGACAATGTCGAATATAAATTTTCAAACTGTATACAATTTAACATTGAAAAAAAATGATCGATTGTCACCACACTATTCGTGGACAACCCCTCATTATTTATGCATTGTCTGTAAATGAATGAAATACAGCTCACTAGATCGCTGATATCTTTTTCATTTTTCATGATATTCAACTGGAACTTTTTCTATAAGATGCAGTATAAATCAGGCTACAATATTTTTGTAGTTATAAATTTCTGTCGTTCGCGCATGCGCCGTGAAAAATTATTTCCTTTTAACGTTCATATCTCATCGAATTTTTAATATTTTTATTTACCGTTTTAGTATGTTCTTTCTTTTGTATTTTGTCATCTTTCCTGAAGTTGTGATAAGGTTTGATCAAAAACTCTACGTGTTATGAGCAAAAACCCTTCAAATAAAATTGCCGTTTTTTCAAAAATGTTTCATATCTTCAGAAGTAAGAGTGGTACGTTCATAAAAATTTGTACAGTAATTATACATAGTATGCTGATTAATTACTGAAATTGATAGCTTATTCCGAGCTATTTTCGAAGAGTTATGGTCAAAAAGCGGTTTTTCTTTCAACCCCCTTCTTGTCGTCCCCCAAATGCAAGGATAATTTAATTTCAACTTGGAAATGTTCGGTGAAGTCTATATTTTGTATGACTAAAATTAAAGAACAATTGATCACTTATTTCTCGAGCTATATGTAAAAATGGGAATTTTTGAAAGTGTCCGGATACTTTTGGCCACCTAGTGTAAGTCGATGAAAACAGCAGCGAGCGAAGACTTGATTTCAACTAATGTCCAAGGAAGCAAAAGGAAATAGCTCGAAAATGGTAGCTTGAAATCCAACTAAATGCTCTTGAGCATTTAATTGCATTTGAAGCCGAATCTGCCCCCTATCATACTTTGCCCCCTAGCTACTTTGCGGTTCAGAATATCCCAGCAAAAACATGGTGGATAGGTCTAAAAAAAAGCAACATCTCTGCCGAATATGTACAGCTGATGGTACAATTACATTCCAGCCCATGTAGCTTAGTGTCCATCGAGAGAATCTTCTCGAGTTTGACTCATACATTCTAAACTCAGAAATAGACTTGGCGTCCAAAAAGCATTCAAAACTGGTCTTTTGTTACTGCATGCACTGCGGCAAAAACGATTTAAATTGGGACTAAATTCCTTAAGAAATTGTTAACTTAATATGGTTTATTTTATGTATGTAAGTCTACAAATAATACCAGACAAATGTGCACTATGCAATTTCTGCTTTCTAAAGTGCACTATGCAATTTCTGCTTTCTAAAATTTATAAATTGTAATTAGGTTTACGTTTTAATATACTGTTATTTATAATTAATTTTTATTCTATAATGATAGTAGCTCATTCATTTATTTTATTTTCCACATGTAAGCATCTTGTAGTATCCCAATTGAAGGGCTCGGGAGTAAATAATGGTATCTGACAAATTCTAAAAATCGGACTATTTCAAATTAAAATTAAAAAAAAATCACTTGTAAAGACTTATTAAGTTTACCCAAGACACACAGCACTTAATTAATGTACCCATTTCATTTTTAAAATAAAAAAACCTGTTACAGTTATTTCTCGAAGCTATAAAGCCATATTCAAAAGCCATATGTTTGATTTTTTAAAATGCTAGTTACCATTATTTACTCCCGAGCCCTACAATTATGTTTAGGATTGCTTATTACACTTTATTTTAATAACCTAAAACTCTAAAAGTTTACTTCAGAGTCTGAAATCAGAAATTGTAAAATTCATTTAAAAATGTATTTTGATTATCAATATCAAATTGAAACATGTTTTGGACAGAAATTTAGGTTTTTGACAATTATGT